>JAHHFK020001143.1:0-306162 GCA_024533555.2 Aedes koreicus | reverse complement strand
TTAACGGGTGTCCACTAAATGAATTACTTAGAACTGAAAAGAGATGGGTCAGGAAAAAATACCGGACGGCAGTTTTGTTCAAACGGAATTATTTTATTAAAAGTTCGGCTTAAATGTTCAAACTGGGTTGTATTGAATATTTGGCTCATATGAGTTGGGTGGTCCGCCGTGCGGCCTGGCTTAGTGGGTTATGCTGGAACGCGTAGGTTGGACGACGAACCCATCGATTTTTCGGATGCAACACCCGATCCTGTTGTTAAGTTGGCGAACGTTCTTGGCCTTCCAATTATCCTTGTTATGCCGCTGGAGCTCAAAAAGACCGAAAAAATCCTCGATGGGACGACTTTCTGTTTGGCTTAAATTAGTCGGATTGAGGTCTTTTGGAACTATGGTTATATTTTGGCTCCTCAAGCTGGTCCAACGTTTATTTTGCGGTGGTGCGATGAAATTGCCTTGTCCGGCCAAAACACGTATTTTCCATCCGAGTGATGTTGTTTAAGAAATGGATGAGTATTTTCTGCAAACACTCTCTTTGGTACACCTCCTGGTTGATGGCCAAACCGCTTGGTTTGAAACTCAGTTTCGAAATACCCCATCGGATATTACGATGTATAACATAACCTTCTCGATTCAAATTTGTGTGCTTGAACTTATACATTATTTCTGGAGGAGTAGTAGATTTGTCCTTAGTGTAGAATTTGTCATTTCTCTGCGTATTCGAGACTTCGAAAGAGGAAAGTAGCTTTCGTCGTCCAGAACGAAAGATTTTCCGCCGTAATTCCGAGTCATCCAGCGGCATTGGGATTTCACGGTTTGAATCTGCTCATCTGTGTACTCTGGGGATCTGGTTTTCTTTCTACACACTATTCCTTCTTTCTTTAGCGTCTTGCAGATGAGTGACTTTGAACAATGGAACTTACTTGCTGCTTCCCGTTGACTTACCTAAATCTTTTTGTTGAACATGCTGCGCTTAGAGCGGAGCGTTTTCTCATTCATTATTTTCATAATTTTCGTCAAAATGGTGGCAGCATTTTGAGTCCTATTGCGACTTTGTGAAATCTTACATGAATCGGTACAATTATATTTTCGTACCCGAGCTTTCAAGTTTATATAGAATTTATTTATTATCTTTTTCATGAACAAATCTCCAGAAACCCCCCATTTTTTTTTCCAAAGATAAGCCACTACAGTTTATCCATAGAAAAATTAACAAGAAAAAGAACCTTCAAGGCTATGTCAACAGACTATATATCTGATATTATGATCTCTCTAAAAAATTGGATGACCTTAATTTTACTTGTACGAAAAAAAACCAAGCAAATATAAAATTTAAAAACTTTTCTGAAGACAGTATACATTACTAGAAAATGAGAAAAAAGATTATTAATTTCCATTTAATTCCAACTACCTTTATTGCTTATCTTGATGGATACGCGTATTTCGTCTACATTGTGCAGACTTCTCGAATAAAGCAATAAAGGTAGTTGGAATTAAATGGAAATTACTAATCGTTCTTCTCATTTTCTAGTTACAAGTATTCTACCAAAAAGCTCACACTTACCAGGATTCGGACAGTATACATGTTACACTAACGGTTGATGCGCATAATCAATATTGTGCAGTACAGTGCTGCTAGGGAATTTACATTATGGATCATTAATCGGTCCTTCAATCGGTTATAACTTAATAACTTGTTTCATGAGTGTCTTATTGTTTTGCGACCTTTGAATGTATTATTCCTTATTAAATTTTCTATGAAAAAAAAACTTCAGTGACTTATTTTTAAGCAGGACATGACATGGACAGGAAGGTTAAGATATACCTTTCTATTCAAACTGTGGCTTGGAAAATAAGCATGTCGCCAGGATTTGTCCAAAAGTCAAAATTTCGTTCCGCATTGAAGTCGTTTAATGCTTAAAAAGCCCCTAGCCGCAATAATAAACAGAAATTGTAATCAAAATCTCGTGCTCGAAACCAACATTGCGATTAAATGACGAAATATTCATGAGCGATTTTGTTCGAATCTAAAGATTTTAAACAACTTTCAGGACTAGCTCTTTATACTGGTATGCCTAGATATGGAAGCTGTTGAAATTTCCTAATAAATACCTTGTTTGGCAATCAATTTGGTCACGTGGTTTCGTCTGAAGGCACGATGAGACCCTCTTGTTTTGGCCCGATTTTGCATCGTGTCACTATGCAAAATCCCGGATAAAGTGATGTGAAGCCAATCAAGTTATTATCGTACCGAAGCGTGCCAATCCTCCTAATAGTCCTGAATTGCGCCTTAACGAAAAATACTGGGCTTTGATAAAGCGGACGTTTTCCGGAAAGGTTAAAAACACCAAACATGTCCAACAAATCTGACCAGAGTTGTCATCAAAGCAATCGAGGAGTCTGTGCAAACACTTATGGCTGGAGTGAAGCGAGATTCTTATGCCAAAGCAGAATAACGATGTTTTGATTGTGTTATTTTGTAAACCATATACTGAAATTATAAAATAAATAGTTACCATAGAAAAAAAACGCCCCAAACTGTTTGACCAGCGCTTAACTGTAGATTGGAAGGTTGGAAGCGGAACAAACCAAAAAGTATCCTCCTACCAAATGGACAAGAAGGTGGTAGCCATTATTGAGAAAAATCTCATACGTTCTGCACGAAATGTGGCACAGAAATATTAAAATCATTTGTGCAAAAAGTATAGCCGAGGCATGAAATGGAGGCGTTCACAGTGAAAAAGGTGCCCAACCGTGATGACAAGCAAAATTTCACTGCAAAAAGTCGTAGATTGGACAAATTGAAATCTGAATTCCCCCAAAAGTCTTTGGTTAGTGGTTAAAACTCTAAAAGTTTCGTCTCTATCGGCATTATCAACAAAGATGTGTACGAGAAAGAATGTCTGCAAAAGCGGCTGCAACAGTTTATAAGAAGCCAAGACTCTTCAGCTCTGTTTTGGCTTGACTGTACGGGATTCAACGACAGGTTTTAAACACAAATGGTATGATTTTCGGAAACTCAGTTCAACTTTTTCGTTTCTCCGACGGCATTGATACCAATATCCACTTACGTAATGTAGCTCAGTTGATAAAGGCACGGTTTATGATTTTTTTACACGAGTTATAACTTTTATTGATTTCCTTGAGCATAGAGTATGATTGCGCATGCTACACAAAATACAAATACATGCATTGGTTGGCACAGAAAGCTCTCAATTATTAACTGTTGTAGTTTTTCCAGAATATTAAGCTAAGAGCAGGTAAACGCTCGCTAAAAAGAGCTTCAAACCAGTTAGATGAAGACGAAATTGACATTGTAACACCAACCTTTGTAGAGTTGCCAGAAACGTACATCAGACTTACGGCCGAAGCTAGCAGCATTGGACCCATCATTGATGCATTGAAAACAAAATACATGGAAGGATGCGGTTCGCGGGAAGACAATGTCCCTTTGGAATCCAAAGGACGCTATAATCTACAAGAAACTGAGTAGTCCTATGTAGGACTATGCACATGGAGGACCAATACGGCCTTGGTGTTTTGGAACCGGAAGGTGCTACGTACGATCCATGTTGTAGTGTGGATGAAAAATGAATTGCATTAGTTGCCCAGAGAACCTTCCATGGCTCACACCGCAAAAATCATTCGACAGGGATGGGCAAACCTCGTCGTTAGGATATCTGAAAATCCGGTGAAAATGGTTCTCGAGAATGAAACGAACGGTACAAGGTGAATTGGCAACGTGAATCGATCACGTAGAATTTGACCTACTCTCCGCAAACTACGATGCAGGTGAAGTGCAGCTAATGACCCTGTTTTTTTTAGACGGGATGGAAAATCTGCAACCAGACACCTGAAGAACTCAGGGTGTGGGATGAGGGTGCCAACTCCTCGACACACTAAAAACCCACCCGTGCCTTAAGCCCTGGACCCTCCCCGGGACCACCTTACGGTATTACTTCGGGGAGGGGGCTATTTTGCTTGTTAAGCACCCACTATGCCTAACTACTTAGGGTTTTAGTAGTCAGGCGGCCCCTGCGACCTGCCTTTGGTCGTTTCGCCATTTTTGTTGAAGATCGAGGACGATCTAGAAGTCTGCTACGCATACCGCGTCCCTGACGTCCCGGTCCTGGCACATCCCCTGGACCAAGTTATCCGGAGTCGTGTCGTGGCCGCTAACGGCAATGATGCCAGATCTCGCGCCGTCAAAGCGAGGATATGCGAAGAACTCATGTTCCGCAGTTTCCTCGACTCCCGCGCACTCGCTGCATGCCGAGGACTGTGCATGCCCATATTTGTGTAGGTATTGTCTAAAACAGCCGTGGCCAGACAATATCTGCGTTAAGTGGAAGTTCACTTCACCGTGTCGCCTACCGACCCACCCGGTTAATTCCGGGATTAGTCGGTGGGACCACCGACCTTTGGTGGAGTTGTTCCATTCCCTTTGCCACTTAACCATGGATGCGGCTCTAGTGGTCTCCCGAATACCTCTTGTTCCACGTTGCTCGAAGCACTCTACGTCCTCTTTTATGACAATGCCTATTGGCATCATCCCCGCTAGGACGCAGACCGCGTCGCTTGATACCGTTCGGTATGCACTCACCACTCTTAGGCACATATAAGCCTGTGTGTACTCTCTAGCTTACTTGCGTAGCTCTTGGTACTCAAGGCGGTGATGCTATAGTGCTGAAATAAAACTTAAATTGTTATTTGGGTATGTATAACATTTTCAGCTTAATGTAGAGTATTTAAAAAACCTTTCTCTCTAGGCTCCTGTTGGCAACAAACGCCATTGTGCTCTCCCGTCTCAAAATTTGAAACAGCAAAAATCAATGAGCTGTGATTGAGTTCATATAATATATGTTATTTAGAATACGAAAAAAATAAATAGAAGAAGATACATTTATTAAAGTTCATTATACTTCAAAACCCTGAGAAAAAAAAAATTACAAGGCTCCATCAGTATCACATATGATTTTTAACTCTTTGCGTCATTCACTTTCTTTTGCTATGCACACACAACACAGCACAATTTCACCAAAGGGAATTGAACCTTTTAAACAATTTAATTATGGTCAAACTGTTGCTCACACGACAAAACAATACAAACCGTGCAATCGAGCGAGATCATGATAAATCATGCTTTGTTATCAATAAAGGAGAAAGTATTTAACTTTAGCTCATTGCTTAAACAATTAACTTATTTTTTGCTCTCGACTAAGTGTTCTAAATGTATTTCACCAGTTATTAATTGGGAGCAGTGCAGTAAAAAGTCATTTTGTGCAATTGGATAAATTTACCCATAACTTGGTTCAACAGCTGA
The DNA here is from genome assembly GCA_024533555.2 of Aedes koreicus. Lineage (NCBI taxonomy): Eukaryota > Metazoa > Arthropoda > Insecta > Diptera > Culicidae > Aedes > Aedes koreicus. The sequence continues at coordinate 300,842 of JAHHFK020001143.1, read as the reverse complement.
GCAAGTACAATCATATCCATATGGAAGGTCACAATAATGGATTTCTGGAAACTAAGAATTCCTCGATGTCTGCATGCCAACCTAATTGGTTGAACGGACTTCTATCTGACACACCCAGCTCAGCTCCACGGCAACCAATCTCCACCAATCAGTCAATTATTAGGAAAATTCGGCTTGCTTTAATTTAATAACGCCTCATTATGCCTTTCAGTTTTTTCTCGAAGCGATTTCTCATACTCCAAATCACGATACATTTTCGCCAGGAACATACCCTCGATCAATTTGAAATTGACCAATTAATATTCCCAATCAGCCGTCCCCGGTATGACCCTCGCAGTTTATCGCACGGGAAAGTGAAATTGTATCACTTTCCACGATCTTGAATTGCTTTTGTCGCTCGCTTAACTAGGTCGTGTTTCCACAAGGAAAGTAGGTCATGTCGTATTCACGATTACCGGCAATAAAACGCATCTTCCTCGCTCTCGTTGAAAGGAGAAAATGATGCTTCAGTTGCTTTAACTCGTGATATCTAAGGAACATTTGTTGTATGATACTGTAGCAGAGGACAGGGGCATCGCGTGATGGTATCCCGATTCGTTCAACACCACGACTGCCTTCATCGTTTGTACGATCTTGTGCAGGTAATTAACATATCCATGACTGCCCGAAAAAGGAGAAACTGGCAAGTAGGTCAAGAGTATCGCTGCGCTTCGGCATCTCTATTGGATGGAGTTCATTCATATCTGCGGCCACCTGAAAAACACAGCTGAGTAGGAACCACACTGGACCAGCAATAAAAGCCAAATTTTGATATTGAGGAAGTGGGCTCGCCGGCTGATTTTATGCTCGTGTTTTGTATTTTTGCTTTTTCACTTCTTTTTGCGATCGCCAACAAGGTTGAATGTACGGCAGAAAAACATGTTGAGCTGAAACTGACGGTGGAGGGTGAGAATTTTGCGAGCAAGAGTAAGCATGTTTGGTTGAATGGCGAGCGTTTACCTGCTGGCATGCCCGCTTGGTAGCGGGCAGTGAAAGTCCACAGCTAATAATAACTGAAACGAGCAGAGAGTGGTTCTACAACGAGGTCATAGGCTGCTCCGGAGTTCAATTGTTCGTAGATCAAGTTTGTTTGATCGCGGTGGATAGGATCGCGAGAAATGAGTGCATGAATGATCGAGGAAGCAAGCAGTAGAGAAAAGAGTATATGTGTGTGTGTGAGTGAGTGTGTGCAACGCTCAGGAAAGTGGATTACAGAGGTTGGTTTAGCCTTCGCGATTCGACATGGTCTTGAAAGTGAATTAGAGGAAGGTGATGATGTTTTTACTAGAATTTCACTTTCTCTGCTTGACCGAATGTTCGTAAGAAACGATTGGCAAACGAGAGTGAAGGCTGCAGAAATGAAAGGTAATTTTTATATTACTTCAATTTTGCTTCACTTCTCATGCGAAGGTTCACTGTCCTTTACGTGAAAACTGATGAAACGAAAAGCCCTGCTCATCATGGATAGTTTGAAAAGTTTGTTGACACGTTTGGCAAAATCAAAAGGATGAATTTGTCTAGAACCCAACATTGAGAAAATCAGAATAATGCAGGTCTTGTAAGTAAAATCATCGCACAAAAATAGTGATAACCACAAGACTGGCTGGCAGTCATGTTTTCGATGTTAGCTAATTTTTTGTCCATCCATTTCTATGATGATTAGCTATCCTCTTTTAGGTAAGCTGACCTCGTGAGTCCTCCGCTTGAGCCCCTGCTCTGTTGGCTAGGAACATTTGTGTTGGTTGGGTGAGAACATGGCAGGACAGCCAGAGAATCGACTTCTTTTATTTTTTAACACAACGAATTAGTTGGGTGCTACCGGGCACGATCAATAGTCGTATACATTTTTTTTTCATTATTATTAACTACAATACCAAGTCCGTAAATCTGAAAGTGTAGAGTTAAGAAACATGGAGCAACAGCTGTACTCTGCAAAATATCCACAAAGAGCAAACTGGATATCGCTTTTATCCAGGAACCATGAACAAACAACAGTAGGATATTGGGAATCCCTACAACATCAAGTAAATTAATTTATAATGAAGGGCAGCAGTCTTAGCAAATGGAGAAATAAAAATAGTTCCAATTACAGAGTATATCAGAAGATACATCGCTGCTGTCATGATGCAGGTGCCAACAACTCACGGGAAAACAGATATCTATGTTGCTTCAATATTCTTCCCAGGGGACCTTGAAGATGTTCCTCCACCAGAAGTTGCATCGTTTGTTTCGTACTGCAAAAAACAAAATAAAGCGTTTATAATTGGGCTAGCGCGGACATCAACAACAGGGGTGAGCATTTTTTAAATTATATCTAAAAAATGAAATAGATATAAGTAACAGAGGAGATGCTCTAACTTTTATAAATGCAATTAGGCAGGAATTGCATTGATCTGACATTGTGTAGTCTGATAGTCTTTGACAAAATAAATAAATAAAAATGGCATGTATCTCACGAAATATCGTCGTCTGATCACGTGCATAAAGATTGTTCTGGAAAAACATGCAACCCTTTCGTTTTTGTATAAATTTTTTTGAATGAGTAAACATTGTTGAAATTTCGAGTAAAACTAGTTTAGAGTGTAGTGTTTACATGTGCAAAAATCTGTCATGTGGTTATCGAGATGGCTTCCAAGCAAGAAGAGTTTCGATAAAAAAATCAAGAGCACGGTCGTGGATAATCCAGGCCAGTACCACAGGTGGATCGCGAAACAGTTGGGAGTCGACAATTTGAAGCGGAAGAAAAGCGAAGACGACCGACCCCATGAACGAAAGAAAGGTTAGGGAAAACTTCAAGCGCAATCCGAACCATTCGATTTGGGACGTGGCCAAGAAGGTCATTTGGTTCGTCCAGCAGACAATGAAGTGGGACGGACTTCATGTCTTCACGGTAAGGAAGGCGCCTTACCGACCCGTTAAACAGAATGGCCGACTCTCGTGCCTGGTTACTATACCGCGAGTGGTTGGTGTAACCGAAATGCATCGTAATGAACGACAAAACGTACATTAAAGCGGACGCCAAACAGATTCCCGGCCTGGAATTTTTCGTCGGCTAGTCCCGTCTGGATGTTCCGGAGAAGTTCCGGAAGAAGAAAGTCGACATTTGTGCCAAGAGCTACTTGGTGTGGCAGGCGATCTGTGGGTGCGGAAAATTCAGCAAGCCGTACATAACGACCGACTCCATCAACGCTGCCCTTTTTTCTGTCCCACGAAGGTGACACTTTGTTTTGACCGGATCAGGCATCGTACCATTACATGAAACCGGTGATGAAGTGGTTCGAGGCCAAAGATGTTAATTTTGTGCCAAAGGAGGCAGATCTGTCAAACTCGCCAGAACTTCGCCCAATTTTAAAATTCTGGGCGATTATGAGGAGCAAGATCCGGAAAACAGGGAAGGTCTTCAAAAACGACAAGGATTTGAAGAAAGAGTGGATGAAAGTGTGTAAGAAAGATGTCGCAAGTGTTGCACAGGATTCGATAGGTAGCGGTAAGTCCAAGGTGCGGCCATTTAGGGAAGGTCCATAAATTATGTCACGCAGTAAGGGGGGAGGAAAACGTGACAATCTATACAAAAAAATTTGATGGTTCATACAAAAAACGTGCCAGGGGGGGTGAGGGGCGGGTGGTTATAAAAACTCACTTTTTGCGTGACATAATTAATGGACGTTCTCTTAGCCGAGATGAGTTTGTTTAATCCAAATTTGCAAAAATATTGCTTATATGAGTTTATTTATTCCTTGAGAGTTTCAAAAATATTCGACTTATAATGAATTTTTGGTGATCATGTTTGTCTGTTTTTCGAGTATAATATAACATGATGTATGCCTGGCTTAATGTCAATATCCATGCTTCTAGTTTTCACTGGGAATAATATATGACAGATGATATTCAAATACGATTATCGAATATGGATTTCCTGAAAAACTGACGCGGTATGGTGTCCAAATCTCGATTATCGAACTCCTTGTTATCAAACTTTTATGTACCTCGGATTTTTCATCGTAGAAAGATTGCAAATGTGTTTAGAAAACCGAATTGTGATGGAAGAAAATATTGCATTGGCAATTCTTTTAGAAAATTCGTTTTTAGTTTTTTACTTCCCCCATAGACGCGCCCGTTACTATGGTAAATAGGGGAAGCTTTTCATTTTGTGTTAATCGAGTTTAATTTTTTTTATAACAATCTGAATCTTATTAATTAAGAAAAAGGTAAATGAAATAATCACAGAGCTGTCAAAAATTTGACGGGAATAAATAATATGTGAACATTTGATCCTGATAAGCCTTTTTTATTTCGCTGATGACGCTAGCTATAGAATTCTCCAGAATAACAACAGTTAACGTGAAATGGCTGAACTCTCGAGAAATTCATGATAAGGGCCTAAAAGTCAATTGTCAACAATGAGTTTAACCGTTGATTTTTCTTGTATCTTACAACACTCTTGGGAATTGAAAGTACTGGTAGAGGAATGTTTGTTCTACAATTTAATGTAGTTGGATATCGTAGGGCTTCAGTGGTTCGTGAGAGATCAACGTCTTAAGTCATTGTTTACAATAAACCCAATTTTAGGCCCAATTCATGAATTACTCGAGAACTGTTCTTAGGTATTTGTAATATCGTTGGCTCTTTTGATTGGACATACTAATTCTTCTTCCTTTTCTGTGTACGGGCGTTCGAAATTTATGTCCGTGAGATTCTACTTGGAGACTTCTATATATAATGATACAATACTTGTATGCGTGTGTGTATGTGTACAATCCAACGCCCACCGTCTGGGAGTTTTATCTAAGAAAAAAGTTTGCAGTTAAACGAACTGTTAAACAAACATGACAAACACTTTTAGCCCGTGAGTTGGAAGGTGATAGCTCTGTTGGGTTCCAATGACCCATTTCAGAATGCCTGGTTATTCACGTGCATTCTGAGGTCACTTTCACTTACAACAAGCCCCGCATAGACACAGTACATACATCAAATGGATATTAGTATTGAGAATACACAGCATTTTTTTCTGAGGATGGGACGCATTTAGCAGTATCGTTCAATTATATTTATAGTTAGATAGATCTCACCGGCAAGTGTTGCTGATGTTTAGTTTTCATTTGTACGGCTTCCCTGTGAATGCATCCAGGTCTCTACAGGAGAAGCACTCCGCTATCCGGCAAATAATTTCACATTATCCTTTTCGAATGGAACAGCACGAATACAATTAGTACTTCAAACAATCGCGCACAAATGCAATACAATGAAAATTACAGGTAAAAAACACTTTCGAAAAGAAAATTAACTTGGAAAATCACAATCACTGTGCAAAGAAAGGAAAACAAAACTTGACAGCTCTCCCTCTGTACACCACGTGGTGAGTTCGTTATATGCCAGCCATTCACGTGCGCATGCGTGTTGGCTTTGTTCGTTGCTTCTGACCAGCAAATAGCTGTTTTCTAAATTGCACTGGTTTTCTTCTTTTTTTTACTCCACACTCTGCCAATAATTAAAATCCCCCGCTATGCAGCGACTCTATATCGACTTCAAAAACAGCTAATAATCATCAGTCCACTCGCGACATAGCAGAAAAAACACTCTAATTTAATAATTTATGTATGGGGGCGACCCCGGCGTAGTGGTTAATATTCATACCTCTCACGCCAAAGTTACGAGCTCGAATCTCACCCCCGGAAAAGTTACGAAAATACGCAAAAAGGTATTTGAGTGACTACGACGGGAGATGGAACCAACCCAGGACTGAACATCTCGATAATCAAGAAACTAAAAAAAAAAATATGTCTGGGTGGCATAAACAAACAAAGCTAAGCTGATACAACACTTCTTCCGGGTGCGGAGCGAAGCATAAAAAACATAATAAAAATGGGGAAATACTACCGACCATCGCAAATTTTGGGAGGGAATCGATTTCACTCATTACGTTTTACAAAATACACGGGAAGATTTTATGATTTCACTGTTTGATTAAGCTGAGTTACGAATTATTGTTGGAATTTTTTTTTCGAGAAAACGACGCAGCAGAAACAAAACACGTCAGTTTCAAAGCACGGCTTGCTGCGATACCGATGATGCAATATTTGAATGCGTATGCTTAACGTCACTTATATCCATACATCTATTCACCTTTCACAAACACTTATGCACTGTATCTTTCAACAGATTCAGATTATTTTCACTGACACGTCATTTGCAACAAATAGTGGTTCAACAAGTCATGAAGCTAGACAACGATAAGTGCTGCAATTTGGTTTGCGCGTTGTGTTTCAAAAAGATCAAATCTGCGAAAAAGATTCTCGACCGATGGAAGAAAGCTATTTTGTCTGATTTTTTATCGACGTACAACGAACGTGATAAAACATATTCTAATGTACTGAGCGGAGGTTGCTATCTGACCGTTTACCGAAGTTGGAAAGGTAATCCAAATATGTTCTACTTATAATTAAACTCATAACCAGCAATGCAACTGTTTGAATAAGGCCTGAAACATCGCACTGTTAAAATCAACAATTACAGTAAGGATGTTTCAGTTACCACGAAAAAGGCAATCCGGGCCCAACCATCACACTTGTAATAATATGTGTTAAGTCTGATTGATTGACTTCCTTGATTATCGAGATTTTCAGCCCTGGGCGGGTTCATCTCCCGTCGTAGTCACTCGAATACCTTTTGGGTATTTTCGTAACTTGTCCGGGGCGAGATTTCAACTCGTGACTTTGGCGTGAGAGGTATGTATGCTAACCACTACGCCAGAACCCACTACCCCATGTGTTCAGTCTCTTGGACTAACGACTTGAGCGAACGGGCCAACAATCTGAAAGGACTATCGCCAGATAAAGCCATGTTGTCTTCTCACGAATCAAAAGTAGTGAAGGTTTGCTCTAAATGGTAAGTGCTTTACCATTATTCATCCGGAAAAACCTCATCGGTGTTCGAAACATACCAAGTTCGAAAATCTTGCTCAAATGGCTAGGGCGATGTTGATAAGCTTGTTGTTATGTCTCTGAGCTCTAAAGATCGTAAGAAAGACTACATAACTGCTAAATTTACTTGACCTTTCCGTCATTCCAATGCTGTTTCCATCCAACCTGGATTGGAAAATGTGCTCACATCCTCAGAGCACGAACTTGAAGATTTTTTTGTAGTTGAGAAAACAAAGTTTATGAAATCCGGCAGCAGTGTAACAAAAATCACAGATCATCATTTGGTTTATTGCCGTAGCCTTCTTGGTTTCATGGATAACGTGAAAGGGCAACGTAACATGCAGGATGAGCGTTTGCTATTGGGAATCAATGGCGGCCAAGGTTCGCTCAAGTTTTTCCTTATAATTGAGCATAAGCAAGATGCTTCTGATTGTTCAAAGTACAAGGACTCTGGAGTTCACAATAATAAAAAAATTTCAGGAAAACTATGAGAATGTTAACAAAATTTGGTCAAAACTCGAACTTGGAAGAGTTAACGCAGTAGTCACAGGTACAACATTTGTTTAAGCTAATTTGCTAATTTAGATTATAGCTAATCTAAAATCATTAATCTCATAGTGGGTGTAATGTGCAATACTTCATCGTTCATTCGTATTTTTTGTACAATGAAAAATTAAGATTTGGACGGAGAGATCGCAGCAAGCTCTGCCCACGAACGGTTGGGTTTTGGTGAGCTGTCACGTTTTTTCCGTATTTTTAGCGTGATGAAATTAATCTACATAAGAATATCAATAATAACCGTCGCGAGTGCTAGTGAATTCTGTGGTTATGACCACAGTAAATGGATTTCTAGAACGAACCGATTGGTAAACTTTTGCTGATTGTTGCGGATTACCCGGGTGAGCGCTTTCCATTTTACTGATTTATTTGCCGTTTTTCCTAAGAGGAATGAAAATTAATTGTCGAACAATGCAACTGACAATATTGACAGCCGCAAGAAGTCATAGACTAACAATTCCTAGGACGTCAACTTATTCCGATACATGTTTTGATTCGAACTTTTCGGTTATTTATTTTACCATATAAGGTTAATGTTGATCATAAGAATATAAATGAGTTTCGTATATCACGAACATCCAAAAGGTTTTGAAACGGTAAATTAAATTGTGTTTTTCAAAAGATTGATTGGCGAGTAATCAGTACTTATTTATTATTTGGTATACGTATTTGCTTTTATAGCTGAATATAGGAATCAAGTACCCTGTCTTAAGTTGCTTCCTTGAAACACAATTGCAGTTGAACACATTATTTCAAACCCTGAACCAATATTTAGTGGTTGAATAAACATTACATAGTACTTTTTTGCTTCGTTTTAAAAAAAACATCATTTATTTCACAGTCCAGATGTTCGATTGATATTTGGATAATAACCAAACATTTAAGCTTCGGCATAGGATCTTTTTTGAAATGTGTTTGATACAAATGTTGATGATGACTGATTAAATTTCGTAGTGCATCATGTTCTTCATCTGCAAACGAGCACTCTAAATACATTTCTACTAATTGTACTAAGTTATCGTTAAATTGAGCGTGCCCAGCATACTTTCCGATAAGGAGAGATTTCTCCTTGGAAAGATTCTTGTTTGTTAGATGAGAGTTGAAGTCTCCAGCAATCAAGAGACAACTCGAACTCTTCAAGCCACCTACCAAAGCCCCAAGCTTTGCGAAAAATCGATCTGAATTTCTGTTAGGACCATGTACATTGACAATGCATAGCTCAAAATTAGTGGATGTAACCTGTAATCGATTTCAAATACTTATCACCAGATCAAAATACTGTAGCCGATTGAATTATTTATTAAAAAGGAAAAATTAATAATCATACCTGAACTACATCAACGCGCTGCACGTTTGATCCGTAATTACGACTCTCTTTCACTTTCAAGGGCAATCCAGGTCGTATCAGTATGGCAAGTCCACGTTTTCGACTGTTGCTCGGAGCACCAAGATACCAACGAAAGTTCGGGGTATCAACCCGCTGACAATCTAAGTTAACCTCCTGAAGAACTGCAACGTGAACTCCATAGGATAACAAGAACATATCCACCAATATACGTTTTGACTCGACTCGACAACCATTCACGTTAAGCGATGCAAAGCGCAATCCGTACTTCGGATCGATGGACAAAGGAGTAGGAATTGTCTCTTGTGACTATGTAGTCTCCTTTCGAGCCAAAAATAAAGGATCCGGATAATCGAAAGTGGAGATTCTAGAGACAGTATTCGAGTCGTGTAGACGGGGCACACTATCATATGAAGGTGTAGAGGAGTGAACATCGAACTGGACGTTAGGTGCAGGCTTATCATAAGACGAACTGGAACGCTTAAGTGAAGAATCTGGAAGTCGGGCGCCTGAAGTAATTGAGTGCAACTGTGAGGGCGCATCAAAACAGAATTGCTGGGTTCGTGGAAGTCGATCCACGTTGGCGAGAATCGACCTGTCTGTATCGCATCGATCATGGTCGGGGGCTCCCGCAACATCATGAACACTGTAGTAAGCAACAGTTGGACCATCGTTTTTTTTTTTGCAGAATTGTTAACAACGAGGGGTATGTAGCAGGCGAAAACTCAATCACTTCCTCATCGTACTCGCCCTGGAGAATTCTAACCCGTACACCAAATAAAGACACCAAGATCTGCAGAACATTCACCGGACTGTCTTCAAAAATTGATCGCTGATATCCACGCCACACTGGTAAATTGAGGTAAATTACAAATTGAGCATTAGGGAGTAAATAAACTGGTAAAGCTAATGTGTTACATTGTTACATACCGAGATTTTCAGCTGATTCACAGAAATTCTGCAGTGAAAACTGCAAAGTATCGAGGGCGTCATTATCAGGTGAGATATGGAGTTGGTGTAGGAAAGCCCGATACAAGGAACTTGGACATCCAGAAAAGGGTGTCACCTTCAGGATCTCTCCTCCTCTTGCCTCCAAGAGCACGTCTGCCCCATTTCCTAACGCAACCTGAGTCGTCCACAAAACACTGTCATAATGTGCACCCGTATAAAGCAAGGATATGGTCTTATTCGATGCCACGCTAGAGAAATACGCGATGGACCGGCCAGTACACTTTTGCCATACGATTATGTTGACAGCAAATAATTCACAAGCTGCGGATAATGATTCCTCTCCACCCCATGTACCATCGTGGGCCAGCAAAGCTATATATTTCCGGAGTCGATCATAGTTATCCAAGCAATCGGTCTTAATGAGGTCTTCAGCGAAAGGCAGTAAATGATCCCAGTATCGCGGCAAATTGTTCCTGATGAACTCGACCAAATCAGTCCTCATCTTGTAACTTGCCTCTGGAAACTTAGGATTCGTAGGGCTAATTCGTCAAAGCTGATGCACTAGACTCCCGTAGAGGCAATTACCGTCACCTGGTATACGCTGAAAGGGCCTGTTCATAAACCACGTAGACTTGGTTTTGAAAATCTCAGACCCCCCCCCCCCCCCCCCCCTCGTAGACTTTTCTCCATACAATTTTTTGAAATTTTGTATGGAGCGTAGACTTTGGTCAAACCCCCCCCCCCCCCAGAAAAGTCTACGTGGTTTATAAATAGCCCCAAACCAAACTCCACCTTCTGACAGGGGGCAATAAACAAGTTGAGAGCGGTTTTCCATTTTATCACTGTACTATGACCAGTTTTATTAGCCTTGAGAAGTAATACGCTAGAAATTCTATCGCAAAGCAAGATTTTGAAAAAGTGTTCTTCTTCCTTCTGTTCTGCGGTTGAAAAAGCGTTTGCGTGGCTTTTACACGCACACATACAAGAGTCCAAGAATTTTAAATCTTTATATATAGATTAAATACTCAAGATAAAATAGTGAGTGTGAATGTTTAAGATGTTTGTGAATATTTATAGGTGTGTGTGAGGTGGGTGCGAACCATTTGTCAGTGTCTGTGCTATGAACATCAGGGGCCCCACACACGCTCTGACGTGTAGTGCGGCATTGGCTCCGCCCCCGGGGGATTTGGTCGGGTTGATGTGGGGTCGGGGCGTCTGTGGGCGGGTTGTGCGACGGGTTTGTGAGACGGTTTGCCAAATCTGTCGTACGACTTGCCCGCGGACGCTCCGACTCTGCTCCAGTTCGGCCGAGTTTCCTGGCGGCGGGGTTGATTGTACATTTATTATTGCCAGTGGCATCGCTGGTGTGATGCTTGCTTAAGACATACAAAAAGTGGTAAGACGCGGTAAGACTCACAAGAATAAAAATATGGTTCAAATGGTAGCTTCCGCGGAAGGCAATCCTACCCGAGCAGAAGCGAATAACTTGATAACTGGCCTTGGTATTTATGAGCTCAGATTAAGAGGTAAAATACCTGAGGATAATACCATCAAATTGTTCCCACAATGTCATGCGAATACCGCATTGAGGTAAGACAATACCAAAATAATACCTCTAAGGTGACCAGATACTTACCCAGGTATCCGGAATATCAAGTTTAGTTATTCTAGAGACATTTTGCTTGCAATTCTTAGGTATTTTGCTTAGGTATTTTACCTCTTAATCTGAGCTCTTTAATACCAAGGCCAGTTATCAAGATCAAAATTAGGTATTCATATGCTTTTGTGTTCTGCTCGGGTAGCCGTAGCTTTCGTTGATATCTGATTTGCTTAAACGCGCGTGCTCTGGTGTATACAATGCGCTCCAAAGCTCCGCGTGCGATCAGCAATTGTGTTTCAGAGTAATGAAGTAAAGTGTAGTTCCGGATTCGAATGCAAGAGGAGATAGTGTCACAATTGGACAATATAACTTATAACAAAAATTTGTTTTCTTTGGATCATATAATTGTTTTCTGCTTGCATGCAGCGTGCATTCCACAGACAGCGCAAACAAAGTGAACTAATATATGTGTTTTACATTGAAACAAACCACACGCGTGTCCCCAATAGCATCGTTACTGTTGGTTTAAATCAGCATTCAAACCTAAATAAGTTCATTCCACATCTCTAGTCAGCCGGCTGATAGGAGAGTAAATCGAAAACGACTAAACAATTAAAAAACGGACTTATAATCACCATTTACCAAGATGAACCTACGAACAAACCCTTTCCCTCTAACAAACTCCTTCCCTGAGATACTTGTGGGGGTGCAGTAGTATATACGGCCTCTTGCAGCAACAAGTATCCAACTAACATTCCTTCCCTTCCCTAATTGATCTACACGGGCGTGGCCAGCGTCGGTATTGATCCAAAAACTGAGACCACCATAAATTGCACATTGAGAATGATTCACTACTCCCAGGTGACATTCTGTTGGTTCTCTGTGCAATTTCAGCTGGTCTCGATCAATAACGAAGTAGCAAACCACGGGTGATCAATATGCTCATGCTCATGCTCAATGAAAAATTAAGATTTGGACGACAAGTATGAGGTATTGTGAACAATCGGAGACAATAAAGAAAATACCGCATCGTGGACTGCATCTGGAGCAATCAAAGCTGACGCAAAGAAATTTTTAAACAGCGTCCGTAAACCTCTTCTCCATGGGGACGACGGAGCTTTCATCCTGGATATTTGCACTCCTCCAACGCTGCATATCCTGTTAGGCATGGTTAATTCGATGTACAGCATGATTTCAGACTATCATCACGAATTAGCCCAATCTTGGCCACTGCGTCTAGTGTAACTCGTCATGCACAGTGTGGATTTACGGGACGGCACTATCGCACACAGATAAAAAGAAACATTGAATTTTCTGCCTTATCTAATGCACATAAAGGGAATGCTAGATTTGACAGAAAATAATGCGATATTTCATGAAAATTTAGCCAGTTAACGCCTGAATCTAGCATGTTGAATGAAAGATTGCAAACATTGTTGCATGGCACATGAAAGATTGCAAAAAATTCCGTTCTTTACGCATCCTCTGGCTTGAAATGAATGAATGAATCGAAGGGAAATTTTACGTGCCTGTTAAAATTCATTTTTTTTCCGTGCAGTCTCCTGGAGAAGCTAAGTTTGTGGAAGTCGATGATTCAACCATGTTGAAGTATACCAATGTTCTCGAATCGTTTCAGAACGTTGTTGATGCTTGTTTCGGAGAAAATTTGCGAGAGGATTGCAGTACTTGCATCAGTGAGTTCTGTAAAGCGTGGAAAATTGTTCAGTTTCCTTCCTTTCCGAAGTTCCACATAATTCATCAACATGTGGAAGAGTTTTGTAACAGCAAACAAAAAGGCTTAGGAAGTTTCTCGGAGCAAATAACTAAAGCGGTCCAGATTTTTCCAAAAAATGGGAAAACTACAAAGTACCTATCTCCAAACTTCAATCATATTAAACAACTTTTGAGTTGTATTGTTGCTTGAATGATATCTGCCGTTATTCTGAAAAATAAACGATTTTGAAATATTCCATACTTAGTTTCAATTAAATCCCGTTAAATTCTTGACAGTTCTTTGTTTATTTACTTATCTATTTTATAATTTTTAACATACAGGTTGTTATAAATGATTTTTGACTTGTTCAAAACAAAATGAAAAGCTTCTTCTATTTGAGAAAGTACCAGATGCCTCCATAAAAAAGGTACCAAACTCAAAACGAATGTTATCAAAATTCTCAGTTCTGATCACATATACGAAGAAAAATCCGAGGTACATGAAAGTTCAATAAAAATCGAGATTTGGCAATCGTGGGCGTTTGGTCAAAGCAACGACGAATCGAGTGATATGTGTCGTCCAAGTTTAAGGGACACTCTCCGGTCACTTTTAATCACGGAAGGGGTTACAGCAAGGTGATGGATTGTCGTGTTTGCTATTTAAAATTACATTGGAGGATGTGATTCAAAGAACGGGAATAGATACGAATGGTACGATCTTCAGGAAGGCTATCCAATTTTCAGGCTTCGCCGAAGACATCCGATGATATGGAAGTACGCAACTTTGAGACGATGGCGGAAGTATACATCAGACTTTAGGCTGAAGCTAGTAAGATTGGGCGTGTCATTAATGCGTCAAAAACAACATATATGAAAGAAAGAGGTTCACGGGATAACAATTTTAGTATCCTATCACGCGTTCAGATCGACAGTAATGAAACCGAAGCCGTTGATGAATTCGTGTGTGATAACGATATCAGCAGAGAGATGCAGTGTGGTTGGCAAGCGTGCCTACTTTGGACTCTGAAGGGCGCTATGATCGAACCAAGTTGACTATCTACTAGACATTGATTGGATTGGTAGTTCTCTACGGCCACGAAACTTGGCCAATTATCGTGGTGTCTTTGAATGGAAGGTCCTGCATACGATCTACGGTGGAGTGCAGATGGAAGCCGTAACGTGAATGAGTTGAATGAACCACGAATCGCATCAGTTGCTGAGAGAACTGATCTTCCTGAGAGAACTCCCATCGTACAGTAAAAACGATGCTCAATAACGATAACCGGCACAAGATGAAATGGCACGCAACGAGCATGGTGGATCGATCAAACAGCGAGGCTGGCGAAGTACAGCCATGGACCGAATAAAATGGAGACAACTTCCGTGTACAGAACATCAAAATACTCATACAATATAGCTTGACATGGGGATGAAGTATAAGGTAAAGCAGTTCATGTAAACACATTGAAAATCTTTGTCGCCTTTGAAACAGTACAAACGTACACATACAGTACCTCATCACGTGGTTCAAGCTATTTTATAAATTAAACATTCGAAACAGAATTATTTTTCATAAGTTCATTACATTACATTAGACGAATTTATTGCTTAAAATAATACATTGCAAAAAAAGTAAACCCAGATAAGTGTGAACAATTCAAAATTTAAAAAAAAAATCACATCGCCTTGCGTTGATTGCCGAGTTACGAAACGCTACATTTCAGGCAGCAATCAACACAACCATCGATCACCGTTGACATTTACAATCTGCCATAACATATCGATGATCGAACGTCATCACACTCTGGCCACTCGGTGCGAAAGGTGTTACGTCATAGTGGAGCCGATTTGCTAAGCAGTTCACTAGACTTTACCGTGTGTACTATACCGTTTAGCTGTTGACCATTATTGGTCGGCTGCTGCATTGATGCTCGTTCATAACAAGCCCCAGAGATCAAAAGTTGTAATCGTGCCAACAACCACGCCAGCAACTGTTGATTATATCGATCGTTGTTCAATACCTTAAACCAGTTTCAATAACCTCGAAACGGGTGGTTATTATCACGGTGGAGTAAACTTTTTTCGTTCGCTTATTCCAGCAAATGGTTTAAGTCGATTGACCGACCATTTTAACATCGGCGGTGAATGAGATTTTGTAGCATGCTGGGGGTGACTTCTATCTGCTGATATAGTTCACATCAAATACCAAACTATGTTTTTTACTGCTCGCCAAATAGCAGCCCCCCCCCCCCATCCCAGCCGATTGCCATTCACCCTACATTATGAAGTCGCCGGGTTGTGTCGCTTGATCTGTTAACTTGCGGACATGGCAGCCAGCGCCACAGCAAAAGCCCATAAACAACGAGTCCACATCGAGGACGCTGATGGCATGACCACGACAACGTTTCCTTTCACCGCTGCTGACTTGTCTCGGGTGGTCTTTGATCAAGCCAGTTTGCCAGGCTGCCTCTTTTTTGCTATTTTGTGTAAGGCCATTTATCGTTTGCCAGTTTATGACTCTTCCGGACTTGGAGTCTCATGATCTTCTGGAGCTTTGTTTGCATCTAGGCTATAAATATTATTTCTCAGCTACCGTTAGGAAACAGCCGGCATCGAAAAATATTGTCTTATGCATTTTATCCATAGCTGACGCGCTTAGGAAGAGATGGATCTCCGTTGAAAGTACTTACCAGAAAATGCGCTAAAATAAAGACTATCGACTGCAGTTCCATGGTGCTCTCATTGGAATGCCTGTAATGATGCCAAGAAAACAAGAAACGATTAATTAATGGATAGGTGTAACTACCGGTGGCGGAAAGTGTGTTATAATTTATGAGCAGTGGTTACAAACGAGACTTTAAAGTATCACATAAAATGAGGAAGCAAACTGAAATTGCAGCAAACCAAGCCTCCCAGCCCAACGATTACGATAATCATGCAGAGGTTCACAAGTACAATGGAACTATCATGAAGAAACTGCAAAAGCCAATTATATTTCTAACAGATTTCGAATTCATCTCAAACAATTTCTAACAATTCAGCTCGTTGGTCAGATAGCACGGTTATTGCAAAACAGGTTTTTTTTTGTTCAAAGAATAATCCAACTAGCAACAGTCAGCTTCAGGCAAACCTCAAAAAACGGCAAAAAAATAGAAAATAGCCATAGTTAAATGACCTTAATTGTAATGGTAAAATTGATGATGATTGAATCTTTTCAGCGTGGTGATCATTGGCCGATCGGCTAAAGAGCCACGAGATTGGAAGAAAAAACACTGAGACTGATCACGCCGGTAGGTCAATCAAGTGTGAAAGCGGATCATTGGAGTGAGTAGTGCGCGTAGTACTGGACGATCGTGGATTTTTCTTCGCTCTTCTTTTAATTCGGAACATCCGCAGCTTTTGAATGTTTGAAAAAGGGGCGGCCATGTTTCATTGAATCTTGAATTCGAATACATACTTAATTACTTAATTGGGAATTTTGAATGAGATAATGGATATGTCCTCTAGTTCAATGATATTTCGCTGTTGAACTGAGAACTGTTATTGGTTTGATTGAAGTCTGCCAAAATAAAAAAGGAAAACAAAAAAATAATGCCTGTATTTTGACATTTTATCGGCCGATCAGCAAGTGTTTCCCTAACACCCTTAATTTATTTTAAACTTTTCAACGAAATTTCCTCCTTGAGAACTTCTTATGGATAATGTTTTTTTTTTGTTCTTATGGATTAAATAGTAATTAAACAAAGGATATTTTTTCGGAATCCTATTTCTTATGATCTTTTTATGAAAATAGTATTCGTACATAAAATGGATTTATGAAACTGCACGAAACGTTCACATTGTTTGTCATCTCGCAAAATAAAAAGTTTCTAGAACAGTCGTTACAAACATTTGATACAGTTTTTTGAAAAATGTCGTGAATGAAAAGATGAAGTGTGAAATGAAGTGTGAAATTTTTTTTTTTTTTTATTAAATCATTTATTTGTACAGGCTCAATCGAATCAACTTTACAGAGCCAAGTTTTCATATTTATATACATCTTAAAACTAATGTTAAGGGGATAGAACCGATTACTCGCGGCCGTCTCGAGGTTAATAGGAATAACAATTGTATGGATGGGAAGATAGGCGGGAATTTGAAGTGTGGTTTATAAAGCACGTTTATTTTAAATTCGGAATTGGATAAAAACTTATAACTATACAACTTTAGGTTTTCTTTTGACTTTAACATTTTTGAGAATGAGAAAAAAAACACACACACAAACACAGAGAAAAAAAACTTAAAGTAAACATACAGGTTAAACTAACTACAATCTAAGGCTAATGTTAGTCAAAAACACATAAATGAGTTTCATAAACTCCAGATCACGTATAGCCAAAATATCTCGAACCGGTACATTGGGTTGTCTACCTCGAGCCCGAAGGGAATCATAAAGCTCAGATCTGACTCCACGATGCTCAGCACATGACCAAATAATGTGATCTGCGTCCTGGTAAAGGTGTGAAATGAAGTGTGAAAGAAAATTTTACACACTTGAGGTGCTGAAAAGGATGTAACGTACAATCAGATTGCCAAATAAAGTCAAAATACATCCAGCAAGTGTAAAACGAGAGATTGAAAAGTATGATGAGCAGTAAATCCTGCAGGATCTGCTGAGAATTGTACGAATATCTGGTTCTAGCAATTCCGAATTGGACCAAAAAGTCGTCGATTGTATTCAGGAGAAAAAATCAGCCTTTACTCGTGATTTGGCCAAAATAAACATAACCAGCATCGGAATAATCCAGCAGATAAAGAAAAGAAATTATTTGAAGACATACAGGAAGCAGCAAGTACCAAAGTAATCTCCGGAGCAGAAGTTTCATGCCAAAATGAGGGTCCGGAAGTAGTACAACCGTATTTTGAAAAATCCCTCCTAGTGTGTTTCAATGGACGACGAAACTTACACAAAAGAGGATTCCAAAACACTACCGGGACCACAATTCTACACCAAATCGGTTGAAAAGAGCGACTCAAATGCCTATACAATTGTTGCAACGGAAAAAATCGGTGAGAAGATGCATGTTTGCAATTTGCACATGTGGCTTGCGATCTCCCAATTTATATACAAAAGGATTAATAAATGCTGAAATTTACCAAATGAGGGCTTGCAGAAGGAGGAGGAGGAGGAGATTGCTCCACTATTTTGTTCGGAACTGGTAGTCTCTCCAACAACCCTTTGAGTATTTTCGTAACTTGTCCGAGGTACGATTCAAAATCGAGACTTTGGCGTGAAAGGAATGGATGCTAACCACTACGCTGGGGTCGCTCTCCTTCTTAGAAAAATGATAGCTAAACTATTACTAAACCATGGCATGAAATTTACAGAAGTTCTAAATCAAAAATTCAATTATTTTTATACATTATCATTATCATTTCGAACATTTCCTAAAACATGACGATAATTAAGGAGATGGTTTCAAACTAATTTTCATTTGTGCGATTCTTTTGGTTATTCTGTTCTCTGCCATCAGTTTCTTGATTGCTCGATATTTCTCAATTGACACGAAATAGAGACAATTGGGTGGATTTTTTTTTAAACAAACTGAAACTCATTCAGTTCTTACAATTAGTGTATGGGTGCTAGGTAAAGTACGTTAGACCAAATCGGTCATAAACACAGATGACTTCATAGAAAGACAAGGCAGTGCAGAACTTTGCTGAAGGTGACTTCAGCACAAGAGCTCACCAATTTTTGGCCTGACTTGGCGGCATGCCACTACTCAAAACAGGTGCTGGAATGGTATAAGGAAAATAAGGCCAACTTCGCAACCAAGGACCTTATTCCCCAGAGTTGAGACCAATAAAAAACAATTGGACTATTATGAAGCAAGTCCTCCTTGACTCCCGCGCGTGCGGAGGACTGAGCATGCCCATATTTGTGCAGGTATTGTCTAAAACAGCCGTGGCCAGACAATATCTGCGTTAAGTGGAAGTTCACTTCACCGTGTCGCCTACCGACCCACCCGGTTAATTCCGGGAT
This sequence comes from Aedes koreicus, assembly GCA_024533555.2. NCBI lineage: Eukaryota > Metazoa > Arthropoda > Insecta > Diptera > Culicidae > Aedes > Aedes koreicus. The sequence goes on along the minus strand of JAHHFK020001143.1, from coordinate 281,694 downwards.
TAGTCGGTGGGTCCACCGACCTTTGGTGGAGTTGTTCCATTCCCTTTGCCACTTAACCATGGATGCGGCTCTAGTGATCTTCCGAATACCTCTTGTTCCACGTTGCTCGAAGCACTCTACGTCCTCTTTTATGACAATGCCTATTGGCATCATCCCTGCTAGGACGCAGACCGCGTCGCGCGATACCGTTTGGTATGCACTCACCACTCCTAGGCACATAAGCCTGTGTGTACTCTCTAGCTTACTTGCGTAGCTCTTGGTACTCAAGGCGGTGATCCATGCCGGCCCGCCGTACCTAAGTATGGACAGGGCGACACTGGCCAGGAGTTTACGCTCACTCCCTTGCACCGCCGAGCTATTCGACATCATGCGGGATAATGCCGATATAGCCATAGAGGCTTTCTTGCAAGCGTAATCGACGTGACTGACAAAGGACAGCTTATCGTCGATCATAACCCCAAGATACCTCAAGAACCTTTTCGATGCTATTGTGCAGTTACCTGCACTGATCGTCGTATGTTGCTCCGATTTCCGATTTTTCACTACCGTGACCTCGGTCTTATGGTGGGCTAGCTCCAATTGCCTGGAGCTCATCCATCTCTCCACAATGCCAATGGAGTGTGAGGCCGTTAACTCGACCTCCTTGATGGATTCGTCACATATCTCCAGGGTGATGTCGTCCGCAAACCCGACTATCTTCACCCCGCTCGGGAGCTCAAGCCGCAGTACCTCGTCGTACATCGTGTTCCATAACACCGGACCCAGGATCGAACCTTGTATCATACTCCTCGCCTCTTGCGCTGGATTGCCACTTCGGCCGTCTTGGTGACGGACAGGACGGCATCCACCGTCGACTTCCCTTTATGGAAGCCAAACTGATTATTAGACAGACCGCCTATACCCTCGGTGTATGTTGTCAGTCTGTTGAGGATTACCCTCTCGAGCACCTTACCCGGTCTATATGCCGATGTATCTCCTGGTGGCTTCCCTATCTTGATAGCAACACAAGGGTCTGAATTTTTTGGGCGTCTTCCCGACACTTTTGTATCACCACCCTGAACATTTCGGGATCCAGCAAGATAGCCGTCTTGATGGCCAGGTTCGGAATACCATCCGGTCCCAGCGCTTTGTTCACCTTTAGCGACTTTGCTATCGCAATGAGTTCATCATTCGTTACCGTCGCCTCGTCACCGGCCCCCGTTGTACCGTTGTCAGTGCCCACGCGGTCACGGGTGTTCGGCTGAGCCGTCCACCCTTCCGTCGCTATGACAGCGTTAAGGTCTGGGATACTGGAACGCTGGCCATGGGACACATCTACGGCGGAGGGGGGCCATGAACTTGGGTCGTGGCTCGGAAAGAGTCCCCCAACGATCACCTGCAGCAGCTCTGATGAACGTTCGGTTGGAGCCGCCGATCCTCTGGTTTTGGCCATTACTACCCGGTAGGCGTCACCCCGGGCTCCTGGTCTCAAATTCGTCAATTGTCCCACAGATCATGGACACTTGCTCCACTTGGTCTAACCATCTTGCTCGCTGTGAACCTCTGTGTCTTGTTCCGGTATGATATGGGGAAAATTCTGTTAGAATTGTTGTCTGACATCCTTTCTGCATGTCCCGCCCATTGTACCCATCCAGTTGAAGTGACTTTCAGGATACTATGCTATTATTGTTTTATTTTTTTTTTATTAAAAAAAGACCGTGAGTTTCATAGTTACTACTCCGTTACTGATAAGAACTGGGGTAATTGCACAGAGAACCGCATAGATGGAGCTTGGCAGTAGCTTTACATCTTCAATGTACAAGTTTAGTTTGACAATCGTTGTTATTAGAGACCGTGACGTCTCCACAATTGCCAAAGGAAGGATAGTTTTTAGGTTAGTGAGGCGAGTTATTTTTAGATGATGGATGCACTGTGGTAAGTGATGTGATCAATGAAAGCGCAGTAGACTGCTTTTTTTATTTTAAATCAAGTGGTGATAGAAAGAGGCAAGTGACAAATGGCAAGGAAGGGGACGGGCCTGGGATTGAACTCCCGATCATCTGCTCAGTAAGCAGAACGGGTAACGACTGAGCTACTCAGCCACGTCTGAAGTGACATTCAGTGACATATACTATGCTCACCATAAAATTACACCTTGGCAAATACAGCTAGAAATGATTTTGTCAAGTATTAGGTATACCTCGATGTACACGACACTAAGCTCTTCCAATGACGATTGCTCGTAAATGGCAAATCGGTCCTATATTTTTTTTTAAAAACGTCTCTTTTGTCTGGTGTTGTTGTTGATTTCCCCAATTGGTTTGTCGTTTTCGAGAAATTTATATTGGAAGATATTTGCTTCGTCTACATATAAATTAGGTCATCCTATCCAAGAAATTACGAAAAATATGTTTGATAACAGGGAATTTGTGTTCATAATTCGAATGTCCAGCCGCACTAAAGATTGTACTCGAAAAAAATTCAACACTCTCTTTTGTGCCTAAATTTTTATTGCATGGGTAAAAATTGATGAAATTTTGAGGAAAACAAGTTTAGAGTGTAATGTTTACATTCAATAAAATTCATAATATTGTGGCCAAGAAGGTCAATTCTTCTGTCTGGTTCGTCCAGCAGACAATGAAGCGGGCCAGACTTCATGCCTTCAAGGTAAGGAATGCGCCTAACCGAACCGATCCCGCACGAGGAAGCTGTACCGCGAGTGATTGGTGCAGCCGAAATGCATTGAAATGAACGACGAGACGTACATTAAAGCGGGTGTCAAGAAGATCTTCGGCCAGGAGTTTTTCATCGGCAAGACCCGTCTGGATGTCTGGAAGTTCCGGAAGAAGAAAGTCGACAAATTTTCCAAAAAGTACTTGGTGCGGCAAATTTAGCATAATGACCAAGGCGACACTCTGTTTTGGCCGGATCTGGCATCGTGCCATTACGCAACACCGGTAATGAAGTGGTACGAAGCCAAAGATGTTGTTTTTGTACCAAAGGAGGCAACTCCGCCAAACTCGCCAGAACTTCTCCCAATAGAAACATTTTGGGCGATTATGAAGGGGAAGCTCCGGAAAACAGGGAAGGTCTTCAAAACCGACAAGGATTAGAAGAAAAGGTGAATGAAAGTGTGTAAGAAAGACGGCGCAAGTGTTTTACTAGCGGTAGGTCCAAGGTGCGGGCATTTCGCCTAGGAGAGGAGGTTGAATACACCAACTTTTTAAAAACATCTATTATGTGTTTATTTATTCCCTGAGAGTCTCAAAACTATTCGACTCAAAATTAATTTTCGGTGATAATTTTTGTCTGTTGCATTTTTTTTCGAGTACAATCCTCAGTTCTGAATAAGGAGTAGTGAAGAGTAACATCTTTAAACGCATCTATCAAATAGCATCCAGTTGATTTTATCCAGACAGGTGGAGCGCAGTAGCTAAACATACAGAAGAAGCAGGAGAGATTCGTACTTAGGTTTTGAAATTGAAGCATAAAGCCTATGGTTTCATCAATCCATAACAAATATAACCACAACCCCTATCCAACTCCCTTTGAATTATCAAAAGACTTAACATTTATGTTTATTCAACAAATTCAACAATAAAATAACCAAGCAGTAATGTTCGAAGCGTAATCGGTCCTACGTCAAGATCGAGCATCCTTAAAGTATTGACACTTTTTCTAAAATAATTTTCATTCAAAGTACAAACTTCAAAGTTCATTAAGAGTGGTGTAAAACTCGATTTTTGAACCACCCCAGCGTTTGAATATACATATATTGAATGGTGACCAAGATTGTTCGAATCGGGGAATGCGAACATCACGATAGTGAAACGTGACTTTCTTTAATTGAACACTGTCTGCCACAGTAATGGAAATGGGTACCTTGCGATGGACGCCATGTCCATCAATATTATCGTACAAACTGATGTCATCTCAAGTTTCAGCCATCAACGCCGAAATTGGAAAACAACCTCTCAGTCAATCTGCTCATGATGACAACATGAAAGGTTTTTTCCTTTTCTTTTCTTATACTTCAAGACAATCTAAGGGAAAGCAAACTTCACTTATCGGGCGCGTACCATCTCTACCATTTCCTTCCGCTAGCAGAGTATCGATTCAGATGAAGGTAAAATCTCTGTCGCGAAACTGCTGGGGAAAACTGCACTTATGGGTTTGGTTGGTACACTTTCCTTCGGCCTATCTCATCGTGTCCGAATCAATCTCTCGAGTGCGTAAGTAGGTAATAATTATGTGGGAAGTAGAGCTAACCTGTTGATGAGGTGGAAATCTCTCGCTCTGTGCGGTTGTTGTGGTCGTGCAAAAAGTAAAGCATAGGTAGTTATGGGAAATAGGAAACGACCGCTATCGGTAGGAAAAAGCGAACAGGTAGTTTTGGTTTCAGCGGAGCTTGAATGAATGAATGAAAAACTTGATTGCTGATACGGTTGGGAAATGGGTGGAAGCATATCGTGTGTGAGAAAAACATTTCAACCTTTTCCAACGAACGTTCAATGGGAATTGGGGCACTTGTTTGCAATCAGATAATCCGGCGTGTTGTTTTTTTTTTCTTTTGTGGCGGAAGAGGGTTGAAGTGGAAGTTAGAAGACCTTGTGATTTGCGAGTTTGGTCATATAATGCCTGATCAAATGCTCGGAAAAAAAACTAGGGCTCGAGATCTCACCAATTGACTGAATCATGTGAATCCACATTTAAGGGAGATTTCCCATTATTTCGTTTACTTGGATGATATATAATAGAAGAGCCAGGCAACAGACTATGACATAAGAATAATGAAAATTAAAATATGATTTTGTGCAGATTTTTGGTTATTTGTCAACTGGTTATGTTGCTTAACAATATGCGAATAAATCAAGAAATAATACCAAGTTGAATGAAGAATCAAAATTAAAAGAGCATTTTCTGCGTTCACGCCTGCAATAAGTTGAGAATGTTGATCCTGTATATATACAAAAACTGTTTGGAAGATTTACTCTCGGATAAAATGGAAGCAACTTTATTGGCTGCTTCACATGAAAATTTAACATAGCTGCATCTTGAGGCCTCATATTGTAAAGTAAAAGTCGGAAAGCGCAAGCCTTAGCAATCCGGATGCGCAGTGGGCTCGATTCCCGGTCTAGTTGAAGGAATATTTTGGGCTGGAAATTTTCTCGACTTCCCTGGGCAATAGAGAACACTGAAAACATGTTTTCGTAATTTCACGTGAGTTTGTGTAAGTGTAGTTATCGTACATAAAACACACGCTTCATAAGTTGTACGAGAATTTTTTATTGCTTGTCATCTCGCAAAATGCCATAAGTACACCTAGTTCATGCAATACACTCACAGCGGCCTCCTCCGTCTCGGCCATGAGCGTTCTTCTTTTCACGCAGAGAAATTCAACTTCTGTACAGCTAGAGTACCTCAACTCTATCCCAAGTCAATGGCGTGGTGAATGAAAACAATCGTTCTCTAGATCTCTGCTTTGTGAGTGGCCGATATTCTGCTCCTGTTGTCTGTACGGTACCCGTGCCTAATGTTAAGGATGCCCCTAACCATCCTTCTCTTGGTTTCGACTTTGTTGTTCGAGACTTCTTTGACACCGCATAGCTGACTATCACATCACAGTATTGGTGAGGTATTTCCCTAGCAAAGTGAAATAACAAACTGATATCAAATAAGTAACAAGTTAAGATATCATTTTGAACTCACCCGTTATCGCATAAAAAAATTAGTTATCAACATTGAATAATTTGTTATCATCTGTTATCAATTTTTAAAGACCATTTTTGACGAACGTTACTGAATACTACTAGCATGCTGAAGAATGCTGAATATCACCAGCATGTCATTTATTTTATTTTATTTTTCGTCAACAGATAAAAATGTTCATCCCAATGACCCTTTAAAAAATTAAATTACATACGAAAATTAACAAAACTTAACAAAGACATATACGGAAACAACGCTTATTAACATCACGGGATACATTAAAATCAAACACATTATAGCAGCTGTTGAAAACGCGGCACATGCTTTGCACAGGTTCGTGTTTTCCGTAGTTGGTCCTTGAGTGCCGGAACACGAAGAACTGTTGTAAACGGAGATTTCGTCGTTGAGTGTTGATGGTCAAGAGATCCATGGATATGAAATTGAGCTTTTAACCAGAAGCAGTACTTCAGTTATTAGTGTATGTATTTGATATCATGTTGATAACATAATTTGAAATAATTTGTTATCAAAATGAACTCAATGATAATAAAACGAGTTCATGTTGTGATATCCAACGAATATTAATTAGTTATCAATTTTGTTATTTTAGCTGTTTATTCAGCCTGAATGATAACATATTTAGTGATCAAACAGTGATAATCAGACATTAGAACTTGTTATCATTTTGGTATAAACCTTTGCTTGGGTTGTCTAACTTGGATTGGCAAACGTTTTCCCACGTCTTGGCTTATGTCACTGGCAGGCACGTTGCCAAAAGGATCGTTCAGACTGACTCTCGGGTCCCTTGGATGACGAACGGTCTTCGTTCGCTAAGACGGACCAAAAGAGCGGCTCACAAAAGATTCACGAAATACCGCACATTGTCGCTTAAACGCCACTATAGTAGGCTCAACTACGAATGCAAATGGAAGTCGTGTGCTTTTTCAACGCCATCTGAGTGAGGTTCAATGGCGACTCAAATCACACCCGAGATCCCTTTGTAGTTATGTTAATCAACAACACAATGAAGCAGGCTTACCATCATTAATGGTCTTTAATGGCGAAACAGCTGACACTCAACAGGAAATTTTCGATCTGTTCTCGGTAAAATTTGCTACGGTGTTTAAAGACGAGAGACTTCCCGTTCATTCCATCTATGCTACCGCCAGCAATGTTTCCTTGGAAAATCAAATACTCAGCCTCGTTGATATGGGTTTAGAAACGCAGCATCACTTAGAATCTTGAACGCAGCAGTACTTTTTAAAACATCGTTTGAGCCCGGACCTGATGGTGTTCCGTCAGTTTTTGTTATACAGAATATGGGCTGTGTTCTGGAACCACTTCATTAGATATTTGAGTTGTCCCTCTCTATGGGAATATTTACTTCATTCTGGAAAACAACTGACATGTTTCCGGTATTTAAAAAAAAAGGAAGCTAGCAGGGGGTGAATGCTATGACCATTTAGAATCCGGAATAATAAAATCATCTGTATCTCGGTAACGGATTGACGTACAAATAATTTTAATACAAGAAAACAAAGGTAATTCACTGTACTTTAAGGAAAAAATATCAATAGAAATCATTTCTCTTCGTTTCTAATGAAAATTCGCACTTTCTTCTTTATTCCTCCCATCAAACGCTGCACACCTCCGGAGTCAACTTCCTTGGCACATTTGTTCCACATTTTGGTCATCTGAGTCGCGTCCCGAGCCGTTTTTCCACTTTTCTTAAGCTTCCGCTTCATTATTGCCCAAAATCTCTCGATGGGCCGGAACTGCGGGCAGTTGGGTGGATTTATGTTTTTATCGATGAAATCTACGTTATTATCGCGGTACCACTGGATGACTTCCCGGCTGTAGTGGCAACTCGCCAAATCTAGCCAAAACTTCACGGGACCTTTATGGGATCCTTAATGAAAGGTAGTACGCGGCTTTTGAAGCATTCTTCCTTGTACAGCTTCGAGTCTTATTCGTCACGAATACTCTGGTCTTTGCACCGCAGCTGCATATTCCTTGCCAAATCATCAGTATTTTTTTTTGGCAAATTTGTCCATAAAAGCAAACTTAAACTTCACAGGAGCATCTCCTCGTGCCGTCGCCATGTCAAATTTTTGGCCAGGAAGCTGTCCGAAATCCATTTTGACGTAGGTTTCATCGTCGATGTGCAGGCATCCTTGGTACTTCGTCAAAACCTGCTGGTACAATTTCCAAGCACGAGTTTTGGTGACGATCATCCACCCCATATTTCTGTGATTTCATTATTTCATTGTTCTCCTTCCATCTGAATAACTTTTGACTCACTCCACGAAACACCGTGAAATTTATACCACAGAAAGTGGGCGCTTAGGTAAACAAACCGCTGTAAAATAATTCTTGCAGCGGCCACTTTTCGTGCCGCTGCAACACAATAAGTGATTCCGGATTCTAACTGGACAGAACTTTAAAGGGGTACCACATCGCTAAGTGCTGTATGGAAGCTTTTTGAGCTGCTCGTAAGGAACTCAATTTATGCACATTTTAAGAATTTTTTAAGTGCCGATCAGCACGAGTTTTCTGCTGGGCGATCCACAACTAAAAACCTATTGATTCCGTAACGTCGTACATTACTGATAGTATGATTGCTCGATGCCAAACGGACGTAATCTACACAGATTTAACGGCAGTTTTCGATAAGCTGAACCACGGTATTGCGATCGCTAAATTTGACAGGCTAGGAGTTGACGGTAATCTCTTGAGATGGTTTCGTTTATATCTTACCGGGCGGCAACTGGCAGTTGCTTTAGGCGACGTTCGATAAATAAGTGTCTGCGCCACGTCTGGGATACCGTAGGGCAGCCATCTGGGACCGTTGATACTTCTTCTTCACTTCAACGACGCACTGTTATCGGGGGATCACGGCTGTCGTTTGCCGACGATCTGAACATCTGAACATTTATCTGCTCATTCCGCACTTCTACACAAAAAGTTAACTTTTTTACACTGGAGTAGTTACTGTTGAGCGATTTAGAGTCCGTGTTATAATAATGGCGTCGAGTGAATCATGTCTATTCATTTCTTTCGTCTTCCTAGCTACGAAACTCGCTGCCAGTTAGTTAAAATGGAGCCTCTCTGAGTCTTTAGAGATGTTTGTAGAGCCTTAAATGTCCCAGCTACTCTACAAGGAAGAACCGACTGTGAATCGATCCTGCGACAGGTCAACATAAATGATTAATTGCTGTTGAGTAGCGCAATCCACGGGTTGCATGGACTTTAAATACTCTGCGTCGTAGATCTTCTACCGTTTTTGGAGAAATTGACGTACGTAGTTATATAGTATATTGTTTAATTTGTTTCATCCCGATCCGATATTGTGTAATCGTTTTTCAATCTAACGTTTTATTAAAACCAACTTCATAAGCATATGAACTTAGTGTGTTGGTGCCTAATTTCAAATAAACAAATATACAAAATGAATTTAGTAAGAATCAGCCAATAACTACCCCTCTTTCATAGTACTCGCACCTTTTGGTGAGGCTGCGAAGGAGGGCTAAGACCTGTACTCGAAAAAAATGCACCATTTTTATATCTGTGTGTAACTTTTTTGTCCGTGGGTAAAAATTGATGAAAATCTGAGTGTAACTAGTTTAAAGTGATTTGTTTACATGTGCAAAATTTCATGTGCAACAATCGGTTCAGTGGTTATTGAGATGTCATCGAAACAAGTAGAAAATCTTTTTTGCCGGAGAATTTTGCGCGCCGTCATGGAAAATCCGACTGCGACCAAGAGATGGATCGGAAGACAACTGGGAATCACCCATACAACTGTGTCTCGGGTGGTAAAATCGTTTAAGGAGTCTCAGACGACCAAGCGGCGGGCTGAAAGTGGTAGAAAATCTGAAGGCAAAGTGTTCCGCCTGGTTCTTTCAGCAAACCATGAAAAGAGCTGGGCTTCGTGTATTCAAGGTCCGCAAGGCACCAAACCGGCGTTATCAACAAAACACGGCGGCCAAATCCCGCGCAAGAAGCTGTATCGAGAGTGGTTAACAAAACCGATGTGTGTGGTTATGGATGACAAAATATACATCAAGGCAGATACCGGGGCTGGAGTTCTACGTTGCCAAATCACGGTTTGATGTTCCGGAAGACATAAGGAAGAAGAAAGTGGACAAATTCGCCAAAAAATACTTGCTCTGGCAGGCTATATGCCAATGCGGTAAACTGAGTAAACCGTACATCACAACGGGTACCATCAACAGCTAAATTTACCGCACCGAGTGCCTCCAGAATCGTCTGTTGCCCTTCCCGCGGTCCCACGGAGGCGAGACATTATTTTGGCTGGACCTGGCATCATGTCATTACGCGCGATCGACGTTGGATTGGTACAGACACAATAACGTTGGTTTTGTACCAAGAACCGCCAACCCCCCAAATTCACCAGAGATTCAGCAGGTGGAAAGTTTTTGGGCCATAATGAAGGCCAAAGTTCGAAAATCGTCCAAGGTGCTTAAGAACGAGCTGAAGTTGAAGAAAGAATGGATGAAAGTGACCAAAAAGGTCAGCTCCACCATTGCACAAAATGTAATGAGGGGTCTTAAGGGAAAGGTGCAGGCTTTCAGCGATGCAAGAGAAATTGAATGAAATAATTATGCCGAAACAAAATCCATATGTATTAGTTCACTCCATGAAAGTTTCAGGAAAATCCGACTTATAATATTTTTTTGGCTAACACTTTTTTCTGGTACACTTTTTTCGAGTACAGGCCTTAAAATCATTGTCTACCTCCACATAAAAGAAAAGGCGTCACACGCTTTGAGTCAAAAGCTGTGAATTCATCTTCAATCATTTTGCTACTTCTCACAAGTCACCATGGTATAGTAAGATCAACCACGTTTTCAGAAGCAGCTCAGAATCAATCACCACCCAAATCAGAAGTATGGTCTCGATTTTTTTCGAATTTCATTTCAAGTCGATAAAAAAGATGTGTCAAACATCCATGCAACGATAGGCACCAGAAAACATATCTTATCTGATCATATCGAAAATCATATTTTCGTAGTTCTTTAAATTATTTTCGTATAATACACGAATGTAATGTTTTTTTTCATTTTATTTTGTTTCTTTTTTTGACAGAGTTTTATGACCCACCGGGAAGATATTGGGTTGGCGTCAGGCCTTGTAAGCCAGCCGGAAAACAAGCAACTACGGGAACGTCAACAGCACAATACGGACCGGAGAATCGGCGAAGACCACATTGACGAAACAGGACTAGTGATTGGAAAGTCGGTATGTGGAACTGCAGTCCCCTCAATTTATTGTCATATTGTCCTCAAACGTTTCCGTGAGTGAAAAACTATTATTCGGAAGGATTGCAGTAAGCGTTGTAGTGGAACTTACGACTGACTACTGCATTGGTAGGTATTGGGCACAAATAGAGCAAACCCAGGACTCCTGGATGTAAACATAGCCATAAAATACAATTCTAACAAGAGCATCTTCCAGAGGCTATCGTTCTTCTTGTGACAGCAATCAGTCAAACCGAACAGTGCAACCAAATCGAATGGCCAAAACACGTGTTCGGGAGTTATATGGAGAGTTTTTCACGAGATACCCAGGATGCATACTGATGGATTAAAAAACGTATTCAAAGATAGACTTTGGACAGATTCCCTGACAAAAGTTTCATGTTGTTTCGAATTTAGGAGATATCCCCAACACAAATAAAATTGTTTTTTGCTGATAAGTTCGCTAAACAATTTTTGATTTCGCAAACGATTTGTAGCTGCCGACAAAAAAAACTCAAGTTTCCGTTACAAATGAGTGTATGAACTCGAAGCTCTACAAGTAAGAGTGCCCGAAAAAACGCATTCTACCATTAATCAAAGCACACAAAGCCTCGGTAAAGTTTTACCCTTAAAATTTACAAATCGAAAAATATTGGACAATTGCTAAGCGGAAGCTGAAAAAGATTGGAAAAGTGACTCGGAATGCTGCAGAGATGAAGAGATGGTGGAATAGAACGGCCGTTGACGAATAGAGTGTCCAAGAGATGATTTGGATGCGGCATTAAAACAATGTTTCATTTCATCAACACTAAAACGGAACAAGACAATGAATTTATTTTCCTGAAAGTGTTATAACCTTTATTTTAACTGATCAATTGTTAAATTTTATCAAAACAGTCCTGAGATAGAACTGGTTTCTGGCATTCAGGTATTGAATGAATCGAGCTTTAAAACAGCCGTTTAAACCTTCTAAGTTGAGACCCACCAATCCCATAAGAATTATACGAATCAGTTTAGATAGGCAGAACAAGGCTGCTCGTGCAATAACTTCTAATTGTCACAAATTTTGTACACATTGCGATCTAATTTTGTAATTTTTTTTATTTGTTATCGAGATTTTCAGCCACGCGCTGATTCATCTTCCGTCGTAGTCACTGAAACACCTCTTTGGGCGATATCGTAACTCGTCCGGGGGTGAGATTCGAACTCGTGAGTTTGGCGTGAGCGGAATCAATGTCAACCACTGCGCCGAGGTCGCTCCCTGCATTTTTTTATTTATCAATATTAACTTTTGGTTTCTGTGCTGACTAATTGCGATTAAAAACTTGTAAGTATTACTTTTCTGTAAAAATTAGAATTATCAATATTATAATTTTGCGCTATTTCGGTGTCGCCGTTAAATTTCTACAGATCCAACCAACCTCGTCATGCACAACAGCTACGAAATATTCATGCTTGATTTTTAAACCATCCATTCCCCATCCAAAACAAAACCATCTGAAAGCACAACAGCCACATTTCACAGTAATTTCAGCCAAATTAAACCTAAACTGTATTTTCGTTATTATTCCTATTGGATCTCGTCGGCCCGTCAGGCGGCCGAAGATGAAGTTATCTGTTTCGATCGTACGGTACATCGATTCGCTGTATGATCTCAGCACGTGTTGCTTCTGAGTTGCTGCTGCTGCTGCTGCCCACACTGTTGTTGTGGTACATATTGCCGAATGCCGGAGCGATAGGTACTGTTACGGCCGGTTGATCCCATGCTCGTTTTCCAAAACAGTGAGAGCAAAAATTGATGGAAGGAAATAAATTGCATTGCATAATACGCTGTGCGAAGCCAAACAACAAAGCGTTGCGGATATTTTCGTTTTCCACGGAATGGAAGATGAGCCAGCTGATGTGGTTTTTTACTTTTTCTCTATTAACAGTGCCCCCACCGTAAGGGTTGATGAATCGGCGGATGCGCAACACCTCGCGCCGCACCTCTCCGCACCCGTCACATGCGGAGAGATCTGCCGGTGGCGCTTGGGTTGTTGTGTGATGTCATTCGCATTTAAATTTTTCACCCGTGCAATACTCTTCATTGGCCTCCGCAAGGCGGATTGGGCGATGGAGAACTGATATGGAAATGTAGGTATTTCGGCTAACAGTGGCAGCCGAATTCTGCGAAGATAGCATCGTGACCAATTTGTTTGGCGAAAATTTGAAACTCGAGGCTGCGGGGGTGCAATGGTGAATGTTGCGCAATGCAAGAGCTGGTCAATTTTGTTGACTCAAGCTACCGTTGGTGGTGGATGAGCATTCATCAGCAAAATGTGGGAACAATCTATGTTTATGTGATGAAAAACGATGAATAGAAGAATTTAAGAGTTTTGTTCGTTTGGTAATGTGCATGACTTTGATCATATTTTTAATTATATTCATCCTTCCGAATATGTTAAGCATGTTGATCAGGTCTTAGATAGTAAAATAAATGCGTCAAATCCAAGCATTTAAGATTTCTTAAGCTGAGATTGCTTTTTTCAAGCCTAAGACAAACAGCTTCGTAATTGCATTGGCTAAAAGACTGATGACAATTTTGGAACCTCGCTTCACAGTGCTTGAAAAGTTTAAAATAAATCCCTTGTTAGTCTACCAAAATTTTAACGCATATTCTTAGAAAGCAACCTCGCATAAACTATTTGAAGTTTATATGGTAATTGGTATGGGGAACTCACTAGTTGTATTTGCATAATCCTATCAATTCGTCATATTCATTTATTTGGAAAATATTCAATTGCATAAATAGACATTTTTCTTCGCTAAAACTTTGCTTAAGATGACTTTTCGAATAAATCTAAGAATAAAAAGTCAGTATCCTTCGTGGTTGCTATTGTTTTATAATTATGATCAACCAACTGCCTTGCAGGCAGCATTGGTCTCTTGATATTTAAATATCGTGGCTACTATGTCACATTGCAGAAATTAGGCAGAGGACTACAAACCTCCTAATTAATTAACAATTTTTTTATTTTACGTTAGTCTTATAATCTGAGAAAGTAATTGTAGGTGATTTAAAAAAAAAATAGGTATAGACATTTTCTCCAGAAGGATTTGGGAAATGGCTTGCAAACGCTTAACAGAAGGGTGCTTTTTTATGGAATTATCAATGTAACATTCTATAGGCTTGTGTGGTGTCAGTTAAGAACAAAATTAATTAAAAAATTAGCAAGGTGCTTATGGTGCTAACGGGTGGCCACTTAAATTTTGGATTTTTTTCGAGGCCTCTAAATGAGCTATGAGAGAAATGAGAGTGCGTATGTGTTAGCTCTCTCTCCTCTTTTAGCTAGTATTTTTTGTTTAGTTTATGCTTGCTTAGTTTTGATCAAAATGCCGTCAAAACAAAAAACATTTCGCGAGTGCGTTGTACAGTTCTACGAACTGCACAGAAATCTCGGCAAAAAGTATGCGGTACAACATTTTATAAGCGAAAATGTTGTGCCTTCGACTTTTTAGCATGTCCTAGGATCCCCAAGGACTACTCGCAAGCAAAGTAGTGGAAGACCAGTCAAAATTATGCACGCAAAAGGACTTCGTTCTCTTTCTCGTGCCTTCAACAACAAAGATTCACTGAGCCAACGGGATGCCGCAAAAAAGATCACTTCTGCAAAACATTGAAAAGAGTCGGAATAAAGTGCTGAAAGAAGACAAGAGCCCCGGAATACACTTAGAAACAGATTTCGACGCTGAAATCACTATGTCGCTGGTTGATAAACAAAAATATTTCGAAACGAAAGCTTCTCCAAACAGCCGATTACGGACCATTTTCAAATGTTCATTTATTATTTTTCAAAAATGGACATTGATCTTTAATTTCAATAAAACAAATCTTCTTCAAGTATGTTTGTCTTTATTTGACAGCTTGAGAAAGAGATTCCAAAATTTTAGCTGCTACCGGTTAAATATAGGAAACAATTTTTGACAAAAGAGTTAATGATCAGCTTCCTTGTAAATTTGTTAAACTTGTCACAACTTAATACTCTTATATCATTAACTGATTCATTTTATCATTTAAAGGTTTTTAACGTTATCTGAGAAGACTCTCATTCTTTTGACTTATATACGTTTGCCACAAATAAGTATCTTTTGTTTTAAATTATCTTCTGTTTCTTTGATATTATTAGCTCTTTAGCTGAAGCGTCCATCACGGCCGGCCTTGTATAAGCAGCAGGCAATCACCCAGAAAGAACGGCTAAGGGTTACACATTCAGATAGTTTAATGATAAACGTAAAGGTACCCAAGCAACACAGCTTGTAATAAACAAGTTGAAAGTACTGTTAAATGACAAATACAGGCAATCAGTATAAGTGTATAACACTTTATTTCATACTTTAATATGACGTAAAAAGCGTAAAAAGTGAAGCCTTATAAAACATAAAAATCGTTATCATACAAAAATATAACAACGCCAAGCATGGGATTTGAACACTAGCCCTTGGCGTGATAGGTTTGTAGCTTCTATACTAAGCCAACTCCGATTGTTGAAAAGTATACTCTGAGTATCTATGATATGCTTTCCGTTGGCAGTAAAACCACAATCTTGTTAAAGTAATGCATCTTTATGAGAAAAAACAACAAGTTTTGCAAAACATGGTTAGTGTTATGTAATTTCAACAGTATTTAGAACCACCCATAAAATCTTGTGCTGTTGATGTTTTATAAATGCATGGAACAACAATGTTTTTGAGAACAATGATGAAGTATAAATCACTTCTAGCAGTTAAAAAAGCATTTTTAGCACAATCGTTAGTGAGATTGATAAATAGAATACGAGAGATCCAACCCGATCCGAACTAGGCATGTTTTGCAATACATTTATAATACATATATAAAACAAACAATTATTAATCATTGTAAAAAGATGTTTTGTGTGTTACTTGGGTAGTTCAGTTAGTATCGAAAGAGAAAGTAAACAAAGAGTTTATTTGATTGCCCCACGACTCGAGCAAAAAAAAATTTCAAATTGGTCACAAGTTCTACTATCACTGGGAATTTGATAAAAATTAGGGAGAAAATGTCATTTCATCATGCTTCAAGACAAATTGAAGAACTGAATGCTTACGTATATTGTGCGGCAGGAAAAATGCGAAAATGTTAGCCTTGGGTTAATATGTATAATCAATGAATTTGTTCTGTTGACAGTGCATTTGTTTATGTTAACTTTCAAGTGTTGCATCAGAACATTGGAATTATTTTATTGTAAATTTGTGAAAATGTACGCGAAAGAAGTGACTACGAGTTTGCTGCCAAAATGGCCGCAGTTTAACGCATCAAAAAGTCTCTACGGGATGGTCCTAAGTAGCGGAAGCCAAGAAGTGGACGTCCACGATTAGTACGTACACCAACAGTAATCAAATCTGTCCGTTCAAAAATTGCTTGCAGCCCGCTCGGTTTCATCAGGAAACATGCCAAAGAAGCCGACATTCCCGAGAAATTCTTGCACCCATCTTCCTGAGCAAGAGCTAAACACAATTTGAATACAGAGCGTGTAAAGGAGCTACGAGGGACTCATGCGAAAAGATTGCTTTCTTTCTTTAAAAAATGATAATCCTTTTGCCAACAAATTTTCAGCATCGATGCTGTGTCATACAAACGCACAGATCGGTTAATTTCACCGAAGAAACTCAAAGATGTCTTGAAAAAGTGAAGTTTTAGGTCCAATCTAAATATCCGGCTGGTTCATGATGTCTGGCTTGGTGGCGTCCAACAGTTGTAAAATGTAACCTGTTTTCATTGATACTGGTGTTGAAATGAATGCTGAGGTAAATATCGGCTTTGAAGGACTAAGTGCTTCCCTGGGTGAAGGTCAACTTCTCTGGGGATCAATACGTTGTCCTACAACAAAATGGAGCATCATGTCACACGTCAAATCGGTCTCAACGATGGCTGATGGAAAACATGAAGTTTTGGCCGAAAAATGTGTAGCCCTCTAGTAGTCCGGACCTTATCCGGTTGGATTATTCGATTTGGACATATGTTGGGCACAATCCAGCAAAACATCACACCCTACTGTGAAGACTCTGACGTTTTTCAAAACGGGCACATGACAGTCGTTGTCGGAGGACTACGTTCGAAAGGCGTGTTCTAGACTTCGGCGTCGTCTTGTCGATGTCATTGATAAAAATGGAGTACATATCGAGTAAATTTGTTTAAACGTTATCAAGAAACTTGGACATCAACATCCAAAATGTTGATGTTATTTCAATTAAAAAGGGTTTAAAAAAGACCTACCATACACAGGTTCCCCAAATAAGTGACCAGAAACAAACACTGTATCTCCCACGAAAAGACAAATACATCCAACATGTTTCATTGTTATTCTGTTTCTAATGTTTTATTGTTTATGTGTACATATTTACAATTCGGTTCTATCGCCTTTAGCTTTAATCATTGCCCTTAGTCTCTTCGAAAAGGCATTACAAGCGGCACGCATCTGATTTTCGGGGATTTCATCCCATATCTTCTGTATGGTAGCTTTGAATGTTTCAATACCCATTGGTTTGAGATCTCGAAAGTGAGCTTCCATGATTCCCAAAATAGAGAAATCCAGAGAATTTGCATCTGGCGAAGAAGCTGGCTATAATTCCTTAGGAATGAAGTCTGGCAAATTCTTGGTGCACCATGGTTGGGTAATCTTTGCTCCATGGGACGGCGCAGAATTCTGTCGAAACATCCATTTGCGGTTACCGAACATCGTTGAAGTATGCTCCTTCAAATGCTTTTCCAGGACCTCTTTTACGTAGTATGCTGCGTTGATTTTTACACCCTTATCAATGAAAAGCAGTGGTAGACGACCTTACGCAGAAATTGCTCCCAAAACCATGACCGAAGCATGATTTTGGAAGCGTTGAACTACGCGAATTGAAGAAAGGATATTCCGAATACTCGCTGTATAGACCCTGTCATTTTGAGCGTTGAAACTTTGCTGCAATACGAATTTTTTCTCATCCGAAAACACAATCATGGAATCACCGTGCCAACGAAGTAATTCGCGATAACGAATTACTCTGTTCTGCTTGTTGGCTTCCGAAAGTCCATGAATTTTTCTTTTCTTGTACGGCACTAATCTCAAATCCTCTTTGAGATCTGATCTGATAGTTTTCCTGGAGACTTCCATATCCTGTGCCAGTTTATATGAATTTCAGTGAATTCACTCACGCACTGCCTTTCCAAGCCGTTTGGTACGTACACTGCGAGGACGACCTGGTTTTTTCTTTGGATCGATGGTTCCCCTTGTCCTCCATCTTATCAACGTCCGGTCGATAAATGTGCGGCATATTCCTTCCGTCCGGGTCTCGGCCATTATCTGGTTGGGACGGTTTCCCGCCAAATGCAACTGCAAAATCCGTTGTCTTTTGAAATCCATATTCTTTTCAGGCACTTCCTGTCAACGGAATCTAGCAAACACTAGTTTGTCTACATATTAAACAGTCCCTCTTTAATATGCCGGCAACCAGATGGCTCTTGCGATGGCTAGAAAAATACTGCGTCACTAATTTGGGCCTACCCTGTATGTTCGCATTTTTTCGTATAGAGCCTTTTAGGTAACAATCATTCCCATGGTGGAGTCAAAAAATGGTTTAGAAAAATTTCTTCAAACGAACGTAATCATGATCAACCAGACCTTATCTTTTTCAATTAAATAAAATTAAAAAAAAATCTTTAAAATGTTCTCCCGAATCTTTCCAGAAATGAAAGGTTACTAACTGTTAAAATCGATTGAATACCTTAGATATGGATGTTTATAAACAACGATGCCTTTGCACCAATGAAGCTTTTTTTTCAACTCACCTGAAAAGAAAAGAAAAAATAACAATTAGTTACACTTCGGATTAAAAGCATGGCGAACATTCTTACAAAGCTAGACTCTTGTTCATTATATTAATATATTTAATGATTCCGAAATTGTAGCGATGCCGTCCTAATAAATTTAATTTCCATAACTCTGGTTATTGCAAATATTTGGACGCCACAATTGCTGTTACTGGTCTACATTTCTAAATTTTTTATTACTTTTTTGTTATATGTTTGCTTGAATGAATCTTTTATCATTCATGAAATACTCTTTTAGAGCAAACAGTGAACGGTTTTACCCCAGAAAATTTATTGAACGAAAAGGAGCGGCCTGCCAAATGTCGTTTGTTTTGAACTTCACTTTACTTTTTATTTAAATACACTTTTTCAACATACAATATCAAAAAAAAAAAGTTTATCAACCCCCCTAACAATTTACAATGTTTTGCTTTTCTGGTGAAAATCGGTTTAATTTGATGTGTCTTTCTCTATGATTTATCAATTTATGTTTATCTATCACATTGCCATTGAAAATACGGCGTTTTCATCGTTCCTTGAGATTTTATGTGATGAATTATGAAAAAGGATAAAAAATTACTTGAAAAAAGATTATCCACCCCCAACAAATACTACGATTTAAGTGTGTTTAACAGAGTTTAAGTGTGTATTCTGCAGCTTTCTCGATGGTAAACATTGTGTCCAACTGTCATTTAGTGCTATTGAAGTTTTCGTGCTAAAAATTTCAGTTTCGTGTTCAAAATTGGAAGTTATTTGTTGCAAAATGCCCAAAAAAGCACAAATTCCGATCAGCATTCGAAATGTAATTATTGAACATCACAAAACTGGCAAAAGCTACCGTAATATTGCCGATATTGGTTCTATCTCACCAGCTAAGTGATCGAGACGTCCTTCAAAGACAACTAACCGAATTGACAGAACTATCGTGAAGAAGGCGGAGCTGGACCGGGGACTATGACCTCCGAAAATTGCGAAACAGATTGAAAACGAGTTTTCCATTCAACTGACATCACAATCCGTACGAAATCGTCTTCATAAGAAAGGTCTTAAGGGCAGAGTAGCACTTAAGAAGCCATGGTTGTCCGCAAAAATATCAAGAATAGATTGAAGTGAGCCCAGGACCACATTTCATGGACCAGTAATGACTGGATTTGGTCAGACGAGACGAAAGTAATGCTATTTGGGTCTGATGGTTTCACAAGAAAATGGCGGCGAACCTGTGAAAGTTTGAAAAAAGAGTGTTGGCGGCCTACTGTCAAGCATGGCGGTGGTGACTTACTTTACCAACATTGATTTTTCAACCAACTGAGCATGACTTTTTTTCTGCCGGTAGAGTCATTACGTGAGGATCTATGGCTACATCCGGCGTTGGAGAACTTGAGTTCATTGATGGAATCCTGACCAAGGAGGTATATTTGGACATTTTGAAGCGAAAACCACCAGCATCTGCACAACAGCTAAAGTTGGGGCGCAGATATACGTTCCAACAAGACGGAGATCCGAAGCACACCTCAAAGCTGGTTTCGCAGCGGTTCTAGGAAAAGCATATCAAGGTTATGGAGTGGCCAGCACAGTATGTCGACCTTAATCCGATCGAGCATCTCTGGTCAATTTTGAAAATTAAGGTCCAGGAGCAAACACCAACAAGCATCCAGCAATTGCGGCAGGTAATATCAACTGAATGGGACAAAATCACCCCGGAAACAACTGCTAATCTTGTTGAGTCGATGCCAGTTATTGAAGCCAAAGGTGGTCACACGAAGTGCTTAAACTATATGAGCCAGAGGGGTGGATACATTTTTTTTGCGTTTTTTTTAACTTTTAGTTTTTTAACATCATGTCTCAAATGCAAGAGAACTGGTTTTTTTATTTTGAACTCGCATGAATTTGTTTTGTTTTTTCATGAATAATAATAAACTGAACAACAATTAAACGTGTTTTAATTTTCTGGTGGGTAAAAAGAAATCTAATTTTTCACTGGGGGTAGATAAACTTTTTTTGCATACTGTACAAGAATTAAAAGAAAACAAATCCTTTTTGTAATAAAATCCGTTGTAGAAAATGAGCCAAATTACGATATGCGCTTACAATCCAGATACCAGCGACTATTCAAATTTCTATGACACAAATTGTTCAACCCCTATGCCATTCGCGTCTGAAAGGCTTCGCGTTTCTGTAGTCAATTTTTCTGAAATATAATCTTACACTGAGAGGCAAATACAATCAGAACTATATAATCAGGAAAGACAAGCAATTTTTAACCAGAAGATTTAATGGACCACAAACCATCCCGAATCAATTCGATCGTATGCAGTGGTTTCGTTTCTGACAAGGCTATTCGAGGCCAGTATATACTGGAATCAATGTAAGTGAAAGAATGCAGTTGCTACAAGTGGATAACTGCGTCCCCTCTGAATCAATAATCGATTTTTCAAACGGTAGCCATCAACCAGTTCTTCATCTTAAGTCTGATCCAAGTTCCTGCATTGATCTGTTCACAATTAATGTATATTATTACCCACTTGCAACCGGACCACTTGATTGGGTTCCGCAAGCAAAATGTTCAGAAAATATTCCGCAAGCTGCCAGCCTAAGAAGCGGGTACACATCTTCAATTATGCAACCAATCATTCAAGCATGCTCTGTCTCGAGTCGAGCCAACAACTATGCCACACTGCTACAGCAATTAGCCTACTGCAACCAGATCCAGCAGCGCAGCAGAAGTAGCAGAATCAATCCTCTGGTCCGTTGAAGATGCTGCATCTCATCAAAAACCGAGCTCATCGCCATCGAGTAAAAATATCCAACCGCAACGAGGTAGGTTTCTTGTCATGTCAGCCGGCAGCCTGATGATGTGCTTTGGGTAGTGTAAAGCGTTAACGGTGGAATGAAGATTTGAATTATCTCCTCTGCCATGCAGCAAAAAAAAAACCTTCAACCAGAGAGTCGGAAACTGTTCCCGCCATAGTCGTCACCATCGTCTCCTTCATTGTATGACCAACGGAGCGCACACAACCGGGAAGTCTTGCTTCCAAACTATGAGCTCACCTTTGTCAATGACAACACAAATTACCGCGCAACAACAACAAAATCACGCGAGCCTGCTTGAAGCTCTTGGTCGTGTATGTTCGATTGTTGTGTGTTGTACCTACCCACTTCCTCCGGGTCAAGAGATGAGGTTCATTCACTCGGGGGAAAAAATGGTTGTTCATTATTTTCAGACCCAAAACTTGGATATAATTAATTTGAATCAACCGTTCCACATGAAAACCGGGGGCAATACGAGCTATTGTCGGTTGGTCGGCATCCCACGATCCAGTTGGTGAGTTTGACAACTGACATTGAAAAATAAATTCCGCGAGGGTTGCAGCAAAGACAAGCTGCAACTTGCGGGTGGTTAATTTGAGCTGCATTCCGGACCGATTAACCGACTTTAAATTGGGCACGTCATTACCTCGATGATGAGGTAAGTATCGGTAGTGTATGGCACTGACTGGTTGCAGCTAATGAAATCAGCGGCTTGTGTGGAACGATTTTCAGCTAGATTGCTAGGAATAATTTGTAATTCTAAGGGTGAAACCATTAATTTATAGAAAATTAGGAATTAATGAGACGTGGTTTGAATTCGTTGAAATAAGTGCGACGTACCAGTTAAACAACGTTGAGATTACGACATCTTCTGTTGCCTGGTTCATTCCTGCATTTCTATTTACGAGCAGTCCATTTTGTTTTGATTCCAATATACAAATTCGACGCATTTTCATGAAATTGGAATTTCGGTGAAACCCGGGATTCTGACCCAAGATCATTTAAAATCCAATTTAAAAAAAAATCGAACATGACCTTCCCCTATCCTGCTGTTGTGGTGACGTAAGCCCCAATAGAACCGTTTCTAATATTCAGACACTCGTCACACCCATCATGATCAATCCAATCACACATTCACTCCATTCCACAACGCTGTTACAGCCAAGCTTTTCTTGGGTCTCCAGCTTACAATTTTATTCCACATCGCATCATAGCGAACAGACTGCCAACTTCTCCATCAGAGAACCTAGGTGCCCTCACCACCACCTTCGATCCTAAGCCATAAGCTCGACGCACGATTGTCATTGAACGTTTTGGCTTTTATGGGCATGGCAACTAACTATTTCAGCTCTGCGCCTGCTTGGTCTGGCGTCGTCGTCGTAGTCTCGTCGAAAAGATTGATGTATTGAAAGTGTACTTGAAGGGAGGTTAAATCAAGCTGACTGTGTCTTAAAACGTACAACGCCAAACAGCACAATCGGGCTGCGTGGTGTACGACAACGGCGACTTTTCATATCGTTGCCTGCTATCGCCGCCAGCTGTTAAAAGTGCGAGTTCTACCTATTGAGATGAGTTTTTTTTTCCTGCTTACGATTGATTGGATAGAAAAAATGTATCACACTATCCGTACTCTCACCCACCGTGAATACCTATGGGGAGAAAATGAACCATAATTATTACCGCACCGGCAGATTTTGACTGAGTTACCTCCGGCAATTCTAATGAGTCGTGGTAAGCGAAGTTTGTGCATCATTCGTTCTAGCAGTTAATTCTCAAGCTTGCTGATGATGAGTTTACGTGCCTGTTGCGACCCGTTTGGGGTTGAGTGCTTTAGTCATTAGGAAGTCGGAATTATTTATAGCTCATCACATTTTGTTTTCCCATTATCTTGAGATGCGATCATCACCGTGTAGCCGTTGCCGTCATCGTTGGAGGCTTCGTCGTTGCCATCTTGATAACAGACGTAGCAGGCTTTGGATGTTGATTAATGTCCAGATGGGAATGCTTTGACTGATATTGATTTTGCTATGTTTCCGTCGGGTTTAATCGTCTTTTCAATTGCATTTTATGGCCTAAATTACATGCTGAGTACTTTTACAGAAGACCTCCCGGGGTGGGCACTGGAAAGGATCAGTCATTGAACTGAAATGAGGTGTGTTCCCTTGCTTGCTTACTTTCCAGATTATGTTCAGCAACAATACACGTTCATATAGATGATCGAAAATTTTCCCGTTTCTAATTGAATTAATTTGATTTGAATTACGTAAATATAATCAAGTTGTTTTCTCCAATTCATTGTTTGTTCGCTGATTCTCGGTGTAAATATATTAAATAAATTTCTTAGAATTTCAAGCTCTTTTATAATCACAATAAGTTTATTGTCTCACAAAAATAAGAATAACGAATTTTAGCAAATGTTTAATATATCCTCTCATTGAATTACAAGCCACAGTGAGCGTAAATAAAGACATTGTTTGCACTCTTTTTCATAAAACCGACCATATTTAGGCGATATCTTGCTTAAATCCACCATTTTTATGTTAGTTTGATTGTGTGCCAAGCACAATCATAATACCACATGCGAAGGAACCCACGGAATCTTCCTTTGCGAAAAAAAAGCCTAAACCAGACCGAGAATCGAACCCAGCCATATCCAGCATGGTGTTGCTTTGTAATTGCACCTTTTCCGACTGAACTACGCGAGGGCCTTCAGAGGATCTACGCCGTACAAAGCAATTTGAAGTCAATATATGTTGAAAATTTGTCCCTTATGACTTCTGACTATTTAACCTAAGATATGTATCGTTGTTAATTGGGACATTTGAGTGTTCTTAGCATGTTCAAACTTGCCATTAGGGGAGCTATTTCAAAGTTAACCGTATCACTAAAGCTATGTCCATTTAGAATCCGGAATAATAAAATCATCTGTACCTCGGTAACGGATTGACGTACAAATAAGTTTAATACATCAAAACAAAGATAATTCTCTGTACTTCAAGAAAATATCAATACAAATCATATCTCTTCGTTTCTAATGAAAATTCGCACTTTCTTCTTTATTCCTCCCATCAAACGCTGCACGCCTCCGGAGTCACATTTGTTCTACATTTTGGTCATCTGATTCGCGTCCCGAGCCGTTTTTCCACTTTTCTTAAGCTTCCGCTTCATTATTGCCCAAAATCTCTCGATGGGCCGGAACTGCGGGCAGTTGGGTGGATTTATGTTTTTATCGATGAAATCTACGTTATTATCGCGGTACCATTGGATGATTTCTCGGCTGTAGTGGCAACTCGCCAAATCTGGCCAAAACTTCACAGGACCTATATGGGCTTTACTGAAAGGTAGTACGTGGTTTTTGAAGCATTCTTTCTTGTACAGCTTCGAGTCCATCGTCTTATTCGTCACGAACACTTTGGTCTTTGCTTTGCAGCCGCATATCCCCCCTAGCCAAATCATCAATTTTTGGCAAATTTGTCCATAAAAGCAAACTCAAACATGCCATCGCCATGAAGAATTTTTGGCCAGGAAGCTATCCAAAATCCATTTTGACGTAGGTTTCATCGTCGATGAGCAGGCATCCTTAGTACCTCGTCAAAACCTGCTGGTACAATTTCCGAGCTCAAGTTTTTGTGACGAAACTTTGCTTCAACGTTCTGTTTGGTTGCTTGCTGGCTCGATAAGAACGATATCCTGCTCGCAAACGAATTCTTCGAACGGTACTGCGAGCAGCAGCGTATTTTTGTGCGATTTCACTATCTGATAGTCCAGGCCCAAGTAACAATTTTAGTTTTATTCCAGCCGTATAGCACTATTCCCGGCTTTGTTGATTAAACTACATTCAAAACTGTTTTGTCTACCAACACCTCCTCTATGCCTCTTGAAAGCCGAAATTTGTACAAAATGTCCCACTCTATAAACGGTTATGAAAACAAGTTAATGAAACCTTTATAAGAACACAAAGATTTTGAAAATGTTCTAGTGAAAGATGTTATGACCACTTGAGAACCTTCATAAAACCTATTGGCTGCCATTAAAACCAAAATGTGGCTAAACGGCCACAGCTGTCAAACTTCACTGTGAAATCGAGGTTGTTTTTCGTTGTTCTGCTTTGTTCGAATCTCTGCTCTTCTGATTCATTTAGCAGTAACAACAAGGGCCAGGGTTGAGCGAAATTTTGTTTGGTAGCAAAATACACAAAACAAATTGAATTTTCTACAGCGTATTATGCTCCAAATTATATGCGCAATTATTTTTATGGTTTATGAAAAGTAATGCGCCTCGGAAAATATGCGAATTTACAACAACATAAATCACATTTAAAAAAAAATTCGATAAATTAATGATTAATTTCCTGGAAGTGCTTGGGATTGGATGAGATTATCTAAAAGAATGCCGAAATTAGTCTCCAATCTACAGTTTATTTGCACACCATTGAAAATTTGATGCATTTATTTTTCCACATTTCAATTATTTCTTATAATTCAATATGGCGGTTGGAAAAATACAGTTTTGCCATAAAGCCAATTTTTCTTCGCAATGACTATTATAAAACTATTTGGACTTATGGTGACTTCCTTCAGTGCCAAGTTGCTGTTTAATGCATTTACGGGAGGCAAAATGGCTTTAAAGTGCTTTTTCAACTGACCATAATAAGATATAATCAATGAGTCCTAAAACGGCATTTCAATACAGCATTTTACGAGTTCATAAAGTCGAAATAAAACCTTTGATAGGAGTAAAAGGAATTTGAGAAACAAGGTCTCCTTAAGATCGTAATGGCGCAGCTACAAAGCAAACCAGCTATGTAGGTTCGATTCCCTCTGGTCTAGACATTTTTCGTTGAGGAAAATATCTTGACTCCTGAGGCATAGCCTATTGACACCTCTTGGTGCCATAATAAAACCAAATTGATTTCAAGTGGCTTTCATAAAACTTTAATAAAACTTAATAAAGCAGGATGGTGTTAGCAATGTTACTTGTGGGGTTTGCTCTGACGGTTCTCAACACCTTCTGGTTCAGCTTGCGGTCATATGTTCCACTACGACGCTTACCTTGAGGCACTCGATCCACGCTCTGTTGTATTTCCAAATATTACCATATTTTTTCACATTGTTAATATTATGTTGCAAGATTCAAGTGATAACGAAAGATGCAATCTAAAGCGTTATTGGGTAGTGTACTATTGCTGTTAATTTTCCACTCTAACTCAGCCATATTCTTATCTAACGTCATGATACTTTGAACATCTATGGAGCCGCGCATGAGCTAACCATGCACCAAAATTGACGGTAATTGATAAGCTGCCGAAGTTTTGCTCCACCGTATTTCAAAAGTACGCATAAATGTTACATGCATAAATGTAAACATGTTGAGTACTCAGAAACGATGTTCATTTATTGCACTTTAAGGAAAAAGTAACGAAAAAATTAACATTTTCCATATTTTGAACACATGTTTGGCTAACCTGAGAGGCAATTTTTTCCACCATCTCTTCATCTCTGAGCATCTCGTGTTACCTTTCTACTCTTTTTCAACTTCGGTTTGACAATTGCCCAATATATCTCAGTTGGGTGTAATTGAGGGCAGCTGAGTGGATTCATGTAATTTTCGAATAAATCCACCCCGTTGTCTCGAAGCCACTGCTGTATTTCTCCGCCGTAGTGGCAGCTTGCCAAATCAGGCAAATACTTTGAGAGCGTTAATGTACGGAAGAATAATTTTTTGCAGGCACTCCTGATTCTACATTTTACAATCCATAGTCTTGTTTGTCTCCAAAACCTGAGTTTTTTTTAACCTCAGCTGTCAATATTTTGCCAAATCATAAGCTTTCTTACGAATTTAAACTCCATCTTCTCGTACGTTCGTGGTCCATGAGGATGCATACTTTGTAATAACTTCATTGTACTTAGTTTATCATTTTAACTCATTTATGAGCAGTAGCGTGGCGTGGTCGAGAGAGGGGGTGATCCACCCCAGTTGTTATCCAGACAGTTGAGGAAGTGAATGCTTATTTACTTTGCCGGCTCCATGGATATATTTAACTGAATTTGTTTAATTTTGTTACCAACTTAGCGAATAATGAAAACAGTAGTAAATAGTAAATGTGAAATAGACATGGCTCTTAGCTTGAATGAGTGACCATAGCTGCTTTGTCAATATCTTCATGCATGGTCGAAATTTAGTAACATCGACATATTTCGGGTGAAAAACTGTATTTGTCTCCTTCTGAAGGGTTCCCTTGAAGTGAAGACGTGGCTGGGTAGCTCAGTAATTACCCGTTCTGCTCACTTCTGCTCAATCTCAGGCCCGTCCACTTCCTTTCCAATTATCAGTTGCCTCTTTCTATCACCACTAGATTTAAAATAAATAGCAGTCTACTGCGCTTTCATTGATCGCATCACTTAACACAGTGAATCAATGATCTACCAATAACCTGCCTCACTAACACAAAACTATCCTTCCTTTGACAATTGTGGAGATGCAGAGGTAAACACGGTCTCTAACCAACGGTTGTCAAACTAATCATTCTCCCCCCTTCCCGAAGACCGTGAGGACGTGGCCGGCGCCGGTACTGATCTATAAATAAAATGAATTAGTGAACTTGTACATTGAAGATGTAAAGTTACTACTGGATTGTCCCAAAATGGCAAATATGGTCATTGGTCCATTTCAAGGCTTAACGTATACTTCTTATGAAAAAACATGAAGTTTGAGCTGTCGTAAAGCATGTTTTCGCAAAAATCTGTATTTGTCTCCTGTTAAATGGTTTCCCCGGTACATCCGGATTGCCCCAGAATGTTGAAAGGCATGTTTAGACGAAAATCTGTATTTGTCCCCTCTTAAAAGGTTCCCTCGGGGCATCCGGATTATCCCGAAAGGGCTAATATATTAAATGGGTCATTTCTAGGTTAGAAGTAGACTTTTTATAAAAAAAAAAGAAGTTTGAGCCGTCGAAAAACATGTTTTGGGGAAAATTCTAGGCTAGCAGTAGACTGTTTATTAAAAATCATGAAGTTTGAGCCGTCGAAAGGCATGTTTTGGGGTAAATGCGTATTTGTCTCCACCTGAAGGGTTCCCCCGAGGCATCAGGATTATAGTCATTGGGCCACAAACTTAGAAATTATGAGTTTTACACGAAACGTAATTCATGTTTGTAAAAAGTCGGGGAACGCAAAGAAAGATTTCGTGTAAAATTATGTCTCCTGAAACTGCCACATACGCAATTCGACAAAAGATGTGTTTGATTTAATTTATTTTCTCATCTCTTTCAACTCATTCTTATGTGCTAAAGGACGCTTGTATGTGTCGGTCTCAGGAGACAGAAATTTACATGACATTTTGGTAGGGTGTAGAAGTAGACTATTCATGAAAAATCATGTAGTTTGCGACGTCGAAAAGCATGTTCCGATGAAAATTAGTATCTGTCGCCACCTCACGCATTGTGCTAGGGGTGAGACAGTTCTACTCTGAGTTGCTTTGATGCACCGAGTAACTCGCGAGTAATTCAATATATAGCTTAAAATTCTATCAATCTTGATCGGTTCTTATCGGTTGCCAGGGTTTTAAAAAGTTTGATTTCTAATTTTTTTGAAAAATAGTGAATATTCCGCTAATGGCGATGAAAAACGGAACAACGGCGAGCCCTATTCCTCGAATATTAGGATTCTATGAAAAATGGGTTTGATTGGATTTATTTTCTCATCTCTTTCAACTCATTCTTATGTGCAAAAGGACGCTTGCATGTGTCGGTCTCAGGGGACAGAAATTTACATGACATTTTGGTAGTGTGTATGTATAGATTGGTAATTGGTTAAATTCTAAGAAGCTTGAAGCTTGGATCGGAGTGCTGCGAGCTGAGCTAATTTGTCTCTTCTCCTGCCCTTGTTCCACAGCACCAGTCTGGCGGAATGATAACAAATAGCAGGTCAATCCGGTCAATTTAGGAAAACTCAAAAAAAAAAAAAATCAAACGTCTTCATGCTTATTTTAGAAAGTTATAGCATTTTTATTTCATTCCGGGTCATATTGACCCCGAAACCTAAAGAATGTCGAATGTTCAAATTTCAAAAGGAAATTATAATGTAGAAAAATGTAAAAGAGTAAGCCATTTAGGAGTTTTCAAAGACTCCAAATTAACTTTCGTTGACCTTTACAGCACAATGATTCATAGGGTAAATAATATTTATACTGACTTTATAAACTGCTCTTGCTTCAATTTTCAGGACCCTTATACAATTAAAACACTTTATGCTGCCTGTGTCAGGTCGATAAAGATCACATATGTCACAATAGATCTAAAAATTGGTCGCAGTGATAAAGATACCCGACATGTAAAAAAATGTCAGGTCAATAAAAAAAATATTGCAGCATTGTCTGGTCATCTTTATCAATCACATGAAGAATGAATAAAATCAATATAAAATTAATTTCTACTGTATGCTATTCGTAAACTAGGTGGGCTCTATTTCCTCTGCCGTCACATCAAGCATTACTGCATGTTTATGAACATCTAGACTTTGAAAGAGCATCGAATATTCGTAAGAATGTTCAAATCAGCCTTACTTTTGTCAAAATTAAATTTTTATGCGCTTACTCTGCAATTCCAATATCGAAATTTATGTGCTGTAAACCATCATCGCACAAATTATGTAAAATTTGGACCATTATATCGAATGATGGCCTCATATAACCAATATTGCAAAACCATTGACCTTCCAATGAGCAAGCATAAGCTTCCACCTAAGCTATTATTAATATCATATTTTGCTGCGAGTAAAAGAAGCCAATTTCCTTAGTTTGACAGTTGCGCCATGGCGAAATGGCAGCGTATGGTGCAAACATAATGTAATTTTGGTGCAAACATTAACACGCATATGCTACGTTTGGTTGACAAGAATGAATTTTCCCTTCATCTAGATATGACCTAATCATCTCCATGTTACTACATAATGAACCCCTACATTGGTTCAAGAAACAAGGCCCTGAACCGCAAACGTTCAGATACAATAAATCTTTGTGCGCAGTAAATGGCTGAGCTCCATCGACTTCAATTAGTTGGGCAACTTATTGAGAGGGAGTAGTACGGAAATGTACACGTTGTCCAAGAGGAGGGGAAGGGCTCTTATTGAATGCTCATATGGACAAATTGTTCATCTTCTTTAGCTTCTTAAAATTTTATTTACAAACCATTGGTTGTTCATGATTTAAAAATTATAATCTGAATTTAGAATTTGTTATCAATTTTATCTAAACACTTACTAGCGAAGTAAACACAGCCAGCAGCATGTTTGCCTGCAACTTTTTGTGTGACCTCGTTCTGTTCGAGAAGCCTACAGCAATTCTACAAAAAATCTCTTTGATGGTGAATGTATATAGTAAAGTTTACAACACATTTCTTGTTGGTACACGTTACGTAGAATCAAATGAGGTCAAAAATATTTAGTCGTATTCTTCAATGTAATTTGAAATGGGTGTTTTATGAATATTTAAAGAACTTGTTTTGAAAAATAATGAGTAACTATTTATTAATTGTACAAGAAACAAGAAAATATTTTGATGCTAAGAACCAATTTGAGCCCACAGTAAGGATGCTTTTTAATCCATGCACAGACGTGTGAGGGTTAAATCAACAATAAGAGCGGATTACTCCTATTTTCAATTTCCGTTCCCCCTATTTCCCGTCTCATAGGGAATCTATCAAGTGCTACTCCTCATCCACGCTCTTGCTATAATTGTTTTGATGCCATGCGGTTTCCAATTTGTTATTTAATCCAAACAGGTTATGGACATATGGGAACACTTAATTTCGTCAAAAAGGTGTTATAATAGAGGTTCAAAA
Organism: Aedes koreicus; assembly: GCA_024533555.2. NCBI lineage: Eukaryota > Metazoa > Arthropoda > Insecta > Diptera > Culicidae > Aedes > Aedes koreicus. The sequence goes on along the minus strand of JAHHFK020001143.1, from coordinate 250,244 downwards.
CTAATGGTTAACATAAGAACATATTTCATCTGTTCAATCAAATTACCGGATCAAAGCAAGTACCAATTTTCCCTGCCCTGTACATTCTCGTATCATTCTCGCTCACGATCTTTAACTCATCTCCACTCAAAAGCGCACAGCTTCACCAATCCGTCAATTACCTACAGACCTAAATTTGCCCTCCATTCGGTTACTTCTGCGCGCGTTTGTTTGCCATTCCTCTGCAATAATAGAAAACATAGATCTCCAGTGTGGATTACTTCGCACTCTTCCACCACGGCTTTCAATGATAGTGCGGCGAGAAACCCCGGCGCCCAAATCTAGTTCACCGAAAGGAACTAACAGAACCTAAGGTATTCCTCGGCAGCCAAATAATACACTCCTACTAATTGTGTGTAAATTGTGGGTAAGTGCGGTCTATCCGATTCAACAAAATTGCTCAAATCAGCTGGTTTTCCAGCTCCCCTTGCCCTTGGCACAACACCAAATCCCCCCTCAGAAGAGAATGTAACGAAAAACAGCAGCAACAACAACAACAACGGCCCAACACAAACAAAAATCTAGCGGAGCTATATATAGGTAGGTACCTTGTCTGGGAATTTGTTTTGGTTGTTCATGTTTTTGGTTTGAGATTGATAAATTGCGGTGCTCGTACGCGTCTTGGCTTTTGCGCCTTCACGTGTCCATTGGCCTGAAGAATTTCCCCCGTACGTCTGTAACTGTTCCGTTCATAGCGGGTCTTTATCCGTTCTGGAGCTGGCATATTTTTTTAAAATAAACAGTCAGAATTGCAGGAGGGCGCGTTCTGATGCAGGTGAAATGTAGCTTTCGCAACAAAGTCTAAAGACTGTCAGGTGCGACAGCTGTGTGGGAGGAAAAAGATTTGATAATCGATCCATGATCGGTTTTAGTTGTTCGATATTCGTTGCATCCGGCTTAAATTGAGGAACAATTGATTGCAGATAACCATCCGAATCTACGAATATGCTGAGTTTTCGTTACCCTAACTCAATTATGTTTATCTCATAATTTCTGATTTTATGTAATCTGATCAATTAAATCAATGAAGTTTTGCACCACAGTTATGCTCAGAACCCGATCAGCGCTCGTGTATAGCGTATTCAAATGAATCAATTAATTAGCAGATCAGTCTTTCGTCTATCACACGTACGAAAATTCAACAGTTAGTCAACTATAAATTGAAGCTGATTGCGAGGGTGGTAGATCTATGGCAGTCAAAGTGTAGCTACGAACGTTCTAAGCTTTGGCGAGGTTGAACAACCTGTTTTCTTTATTTGTCGCACCCAGACAAACTCGCCTGGCTCGGAATGGCGAGGGAAGTAGTATATTTTTACTTAACAATTCCACCATGTGGGCGGATATAGTGGCAACTGGTACGTTGATTCAGTCAGAGCGTTGGAAATAACGCACATATTACACCTCCACCTTCTCCTGGTTGGTAGCGGGCGAGAATCCGTCCGCTTTATTGTTTGCGATGACATCATTGAAGTCAGCGTACGGTTAAGGCTGAATTGAAACATTATATCATGGCTAGGGGGAGGAATGATTTTATTCAACATTTTGAAGGTTAGCTGGAGACTAATGAGGTAATTGTTCAACAATTTGTGATGGGAATTGATGGAGGTGAGTTAATATGTAATTATTTCAATCTGATCAATTTTAGTGGGTTGTAGGATCAATTGTGTACCGTTGAAGTTTAAGGTTGATGTTGAAAAATTAATGACTTGTTTTCTGTGCTACAGTATTCAAGGTATTTAGGAAGTTGAAACTTCAAGATATTCCATAAAAGTGACTATGAACAAGAAAGAAGTATACCGGGGCCCCCTTTTTTTAGAATATCTTGAACTTTTAAATTCTCAAATGCCTTGAACACTGTAGCACAGAAAACAAGTCATTAATTTGCCAACATTGATCTTAAACTCCAGTGGTTTATAATTGCTCCTACGTGTAGTGAGCGATTTGTTTTCTCTTAACATAGTGACGCAGATATACTCAAACAACAACAAACAAAAGGGTGAGTTATTTCAGTGACATAACTGGAAAGTTGACGTAGGACTACTTGTTGATGTGAAGAAATTGATGTCATCGAATTAATAAATTTCTACTTTATTTTATTCAGTCTAAAGAACCATGAAACCCTATGCTATTTGTGTGTGAGGTTGGTTCTTCACGAAAATATATAGAAACTGTAGTTCGGCTCAAATTAACTGTTAATAATATTTTGTTTGTTGAATGTCCAACGTGCTTGTAAGTGTTAAATGAATCCTGTGTTTACGGAGGGAATTATAACGAACAACTTAATCTTACACCCAGTATGAACATTTTCGTTTTGCAAAAAGTTCCTCAGGCTGGAGCGGGAATCGAACCCTCACTTCATGGCAATCGCTTGAACGACGGGCGACGCCGCTAACCACTTGACCACGAAGATGATGTGGGCGATTGATATGACCATTTTCGCCTTTTTAGGCAACGCCATGTTGAGCTGGTGCGTGGTAATGAAAATTTCGAACAGCTCAAGAGAAATTTCAATCAAACATACTCTTCTTTAGTTGGAAAATTGATTTGGTCGTCCTGAAAAGAACGGATTTTAGTTGTTTACGGAGGGAACATGGTTCGAGATTAAAGTTTTCTTCTCAGTCTTCTTGGGCTGCAGGATGTTTGACAGAACACCTTTCTGTGATATGGTCACACCGGAGAGAAGTTTGTTCAGCTCCTTGTCGTAGCGGATGGCCAGCAGCATGTAATGTGGGATGATTCTGGTCTTCTTGTTTTCACGGGCGGCGTTTTCTACCAACGTGCTCGCCGAACACGTCTGTCGCATACGGATGCCCAGTGAGAACTGATGGTTGGTCGGTCGTCTCCACATGTCTCTTGATCGCTGCCACGGAAACTGTAGCAGTATGAACCAATCAGAGCGTGGCGCAAATATGATGTCATTTTCGACCAATAGTTTTGTGCGTTCAAACACTTTTCATATAAGTACTTTTTAGTTAGTTTAAACAAATGTAATGAATTAAGTTAGCAATAGGAATTCAGCTTTGATATTCTACCTTTCGAATGAAATACCTATCGTGTTGTAGGCCAGAGAGGAGATATTATCGTTCAAAATCTCCAAACTCGCGTATCGCTTTCGATATCAAAAATTTTAGAAAGGTGCCCCTTTACAGGAATAGAAAAGAGAGACGTAAGTCCTACATCAAAATGGAGAGAACTCACTGACAACAAGTGAAATTTTATAAGCCTATCACAATCAAAATTATACTATCTACCCATTAAAAAAATATGCGACAAATTTGAAGCCCAAAATGCTTTCATGGTCATGGAATCTGACAGGCATGAATTTAATAATTTAACTATGGTGCTCACTATTTTACTCATTTTCTTACCGTATCTCAGCTAGCAAAAACAGTTCTTCTTTTTTTAGTATTTCAGGGGTAAAGTTAATCACAATGAGCCCATTGTCATCTCCCAACTCAACGTTCTAAATGCACTTTAACAGCTTGTACTTAAGATCTTCCGATACTAACGAAAAATGCATGAGTTTTTACATTATGTGACTAGCACTCTGTGCCCAAATGTTGGGCGCAATTCAGTAGACTAAAAAATCCCTCTAAAAAGCTCCTGCTCAATCAAACCGGGAATCGGATGCTTCATCTTGGTCGTGATAGAAGCCGATCTTTACTGATTATAATATCTGAAATTATCTCATTCACTGGTGTTATTTAACGCTGATTTGAGGTAGAAGAAAGATTACAATATAATGGCAACAGTAAGCACACTATCGATATAAAAACGAGAGAAAAGATCAGAGTAGACTGTGCCCTAAAGCTGAGTTTTCAAGCATTTTGTGAAGTTTAACTCATTACTGCCCAGCGTATAAAATTTCAGAAGCAAAATTATCCCTTTTTGAAAAGCTGTTTTTCTTGTCGAGCATAGCGTGTTTTAAATGATGCCACATGACAATTTAAGAGTTCGTTTTGGATAAGTGCCACTTCATCTGTATTTTTAAATGTTTTTGTTGTGTTTTGATTCTTGCAAAATTCTTAATAAACGAATGCGCAAAACAAAGCATCAAATTTCTCAAAGCTTAAGGTTTCTAAATTACTCAAATTTATCATAATACACCACTAGACGAGTGATAACAAAAATTAATCTAGTACAAGATCCGAAGAAAATATCGAAGCCGCGTAAAAAAACTGGTGTATACTTTTGAGTGCGTATTTTTGTTTATCTATGCGATATACCAGTTTCCCGATAACCTGGAGGAGCTTTCGACAAACGAGTCAATGTCGTGTGCATCATTGAACGAAACCAAACCAAAAAAAGCACAAGAAACAAGCAGCGAGAAGCGGAGGGCCAGAGGTTTGAAAAAAAATGGCCCTGTCTTTGGATGTGAATATAGTCGTTCTTCTCGAAGCACGTTCGCCAAAACTCAGTGATCTCTGCTCAAAATATAAATGGTCTGCGGTTCAAAGGTTCCGTTACCTATTTGACGTAGATTTCGTCGGACTAATCCCAAAGACAAATAAGTATGCACTGCTAGAAGGAGATGCACGATTCCATGCGACCGTATTGGAAATGTAAGAATTTCTAGAAATTGTGCTCGCTAGTGGGATGTAAAAGAAGATACGTACAATATGCGGGAAGTAAAAGATGATACGTACAATATGCCGAGGAATAAATTTGAGCAAATCTTGAAGTATTTTAACGACAATTTTCTTGATGATTGGTCCGGCAAATTTTACAAGGTTCGACTTTTGATTGAACGTGCCAAGAACAAGCTTCTGAAAATAGTCATTGGGAAAATATTTCTCTATCGGCGAGGCTATGGAGCCTTACAACGGCAGGAACTTTATGAAGCAATTCGTCCGAGGAAAGCCAGTTCGTTTTGGTTGTTTAGCTCATCTCGTGTAAAGCTCAATAAACACATTAGGATTTATTCGTATTCTATCATTTTCAATTGACATACTCTCTAGGAAAAACCGATCGTGCCCCTGGAGATTCTTTGGGATTGAAGGTTGTGTCCAAGTGAGCGAAGAGATTTTTGCTGAAGTGAGCGAAGAGATTTTTGCTGAAGGAATGTGGTTGTACTCATCGCACAATTTTACTAATTCAAGCTTGATATAAATCGTTTCCGGATTTTTTTTTGTAGTTTTGTCGCTTCAGTGGTCTGAGTGAACGTTAAAATTTCTTTCGGTGTATGGTTTAGATGTCAGTGGATCCTTTTACCTATGCGTCAACGTGCATATTTTTAAATTAAAGCTTTCAAAATGGCGCCTCGACAACCGGAGCTGCAAAATCTTATTTCGTCCAAGTGTGGTTAGAAAATCCTAATCGTTCACAGAAAACAATCGCGAATTCGGTCGAGGTGACACCAACAAACGGTGTCGAATGTTTCAGCATGTCTATACAAACCAAAACAGTTTAGAGGAAGCCAACCAATCAGTCAAAAAGAGCAACACGTAACAAACAAGATTGTTATTTATTTGTCGTCAATCAAAGTAGACCAATTCTATTACATGATATCTCGGGTACTTTTTCAAACAGACTTATTTCATTTTGTAAACAAAGAGGGGAAGTAAGATTCAAACGTAAATTTCTCGAAACCCTTAGCACTTTCATGCAAACTTGGGCCACCAACACAAGGAATAACATTGCTTTACATGATTGTAATGCTACTTTATGTGAGGGTACTGAAAATTTCGAGAAATTTACTTTTGAATCTTACTTCCCCTCTTTGTTTACAAAATGACATACGTCTGTTTGAAAAAGTTTCCGAGATATACTTAATGTCTATTTATCCATACCAGGTTACCTGGTTAAACTTGTAAAGAAAACTTTTTTTAGCGTGTTTTTGTTCATTGTAACATCAATTGTTTTGCAATATTTCTTATAACAGGACATCATTCTATTTAATGGCCCATTCTTGGCATAATTAGTTCTTTGATTGTTAATATAAAACAAATGTCTATTTCCAAGAATACGAGTCGGAGTATAAAAATTTAGGTTTTCTAATATATTAGTAGTATTCACTCTTTGTGCGATAACGTTGTTTATAAAAGCTACCATGGAAAACTCTCTTCCTTTTTTAAGCTCATCTAAATTTATCAACATGCATCGTGACTCATAGGATGGTAGCGGTAAAGTCGTCCAACCTAACTTACGTAGAGCAACAATAAAAACTGTTTTTGGACTGATTCAATACGGTTTGCGTGGGTAGCTTGATATGGAGCCCAAACTATAATACAATATTCAAGAAGGAATCTCACATATGCTATGTACAATGTTTTGATTGTGTATGGATCTTTAAAGTGAGAGCTAAATCTTTAAACAACCCTAGCGTGTTGTTTGCCTTATGTAATATGTTCTTAATATGATCAACAAACGTTAATTTTGTGTCAAGTATAATACCTAAATCTCTAACTTCACTGCATTTTTTAACTGTGTTCTGGCCAAAAGTTATTGCCTTATAACGTGTTTTCTTGTAAATGATATATAATTACAATTTGTCACATTAAGTTCCAGCAAATTTTTTGTACATCAGTTGTGAAAATTATTAGTTTCATTCTGAAATACTACACGATCAGATGCTTTACATATTTATAGATGAAGTTTCATATCGTCTGCATATATTGAAACGTTCAGGCGACTTAAAACGTGGTCTACATCGTTAGCAAACAAAATGAACAGTAATGGACCAAGATGGGAACCCTGTGGTACACTAGATGTCACATTCACTACTGATGACAAGTTCTCCTCAAGTCTTACTCTTTGTGTTCTTCCAGTCAAGTATGACTGAACCCACTTTAATAGTCTGCAATTGAATCCTAGCTTAGATAATTTCAAAAGCAATAAAGGGATGTCGACCCAATCAAATGTTTTACTAAAGTTAGTATATAATACCTCAACATAATTTCATCTATCCATTGCATTAATAGAAAATGTAACAAAGATTAATAAATTTGTAGTCGTTGAACGTCTCAAACCCATGTTGTTTGCTAGAGATTAACTTTTTAACTTGAGAGTAAATATTTTGATTGACATAGACTCGAACAATTTAGGAATGCATGATCATATGGCAATTCCTCGATAATTTTTTATAGCTGCTTTTTTGCCACTTTTGAATATCGGAATTAAATACGATTCTTCCCAAATTAATGGATTCTAGAGAATGATGAGAAACATGTGGTGAAAGTAAACAAGAGGAAGCCCAACATGTCGGTCAGAGATGTTGCCAAACAAGTAAATGTCGCTAAGTCAACTGTGCAGGTTATTAAAGTGAGATGTGGACTGAGGTCATTCAAAGCCCAGGAAAAACCTCGCCGAGATGATGAAGGACTTGAAGAAGCGAAAATTTTACAGGCCAATGAAACATACGTGAAGGCTGACTTTTCAAAAATCCCTGGTAATAAATTATTCACTACGAAGGATAGAGGAATCCTAGAGTCTAAGTTCAAAAAACAGAAGACAGAAAAATTGGTGAAAAAATATCTCGTTTGGCATGCCATCTGTACGTAAGGTAAAATCAGCCAGCCATTCATCTCATCCGGGAATATTGACAATAAAATCTACATCAAAGAGTGCACAGAAAAAAAAATCTGAATTGTCATTATGATGCGAATATCAGAGCATGTGAAATTGTATTTCATTCCACACGAGGCAGCTTCTTGCATGAAATAGTTTCAACAAAGACGAGCTTTTGCATACAACATTATCGACTATGTATCGAATGTCCCAGAAGTTTACACGATTTATAATCTGAATGTGTATGTTTTGTAACGCTCCATTTATGTGCATGATATTGAACACAAATTCACACTACTTTTTCGAGCTGTGTGCCTTCAAAAGCGCCTATTTCCACTTCTAAAGCAGCATTCTCAAAATTCCCTGTTTTTGCTCGATTTTGGAATCTTACCACTACTCAACAGTGGCGAAGAAATGGTACGAGGAAAATAATTTCATTTTGATACCTCGTGACGTTAATCCTCTAAACTTTCCAGAGCTCCGACCGGTCGAGAAATTTCGGGCTATAATAAAGGCTGATTATAGGAAAATAGGAGGAGAATCGGTTCAAAAATTCAGCATAAGTGGACAAAAGCTTACAAAAACAGAGAAGATTGTCTAAACCTTGAATGCAGGAGTCAAATCAATGGTCCGAAAGTTTGGGCGTGAGGGTTAAATTCAAATATATTATTGCAAAAGTGTAAAGGAACATACTTGAGAGCAATAAATGTTGAAAAAAAAACTAGAAAATAAGAGGAAAGATTAGTCATTTCCATTTAATTCCAACTAACTTTATTGCGTATCTTGACAGATACGCTTATTAAGTCTTCAATGTGCAGAGTTCTTCTGTGTCGTGTACTAATACTCGACTCGAGTATTAGAGTATTAGTACACGACACTGAAAAAGTCTGCATATTGTAGACAAAATACGCGTATCTGTCAAGAAAAGCCATATAGGTAGTAAAATTAAATTCCTAATCTTTCTTCTCCTTTTCGTTAGTGTCAAGTTTTGTATTCTTATCATTATTCAATAACTAATCAAACATCCAAAAACGGTTGAAGCCACCTAGTTTTCAGTTGAATTTTGGTGCATTTTTTCGTTGTCGTGATGGCAGAGCTCAAAAACATTGCACAGAAAAAAATAATGAATTTTAACAAGTGCGTAAAATTTCCCCTTGTTTAATTTCAAGCCAACGGAGGCGTAAACAACGAAATTGTTTGCAATCTTTTATGCGCCATACAACAATGTTTGCATTCTTTCATACAACAGGCTAGATTCAGGCGTTATTAGGCTAACATTTTCATGAAATATCCCATTAATTTCTGTCAAATCAAGCATTCCCTTTATGTGCATTAGATCACGCAGAAAATCTAATGTTTTTTTTTTATCTGTGTGTCTGCCACTAGTTAAGTTGTTCCTTATTTATTCCCATGTTAATTCAAAGTACATAAGTTATTGGATTCTAATATTATTTGGGTTCTCGTATAATGAATTGGGGACGAGTCAGTAACTGGATGACATGACTTTGAGAGGAAAATTTGGATGATTAAAATGAGCATTGGATTTCCTGGATTTTGTTTCAAGTCAGACACTGTTGTTCTTTGGGATTATCTTACACAGAAAACAATAATTAATTTTAACAAGCGCGTAAAATTGACGCTCGTTTAATTCCAAGCCAAAGGAGGCTTGAAAAATGAAATTGTTTGCAATCTTTCATGCTCCATACAACAATGTTTGCAATCTTTCATACATTAGGCTAGATTCAGGCGTTATCTGGTTTAAATTAACATGAAATATCCTATTATTTTCTGTCAATTCAAGCATTCCCTTTTATGTGCATTGGATAACACAGAAAATTTAATGTTTCTTTTTATATGTGTAATTAATCCCTTGAAGATCGAGATTTTCAGCCCTGGGCTGATTCATCTCCCCTCGTAGTCACTTAAATACCTTTTTGGGTATTTTCGTAACTTGTCCGGGGTTGAGATTCAAACTCGTGACTTTGGCTTGAGAGGTATGGATGTTAACCACTACGCCGGGGTATCTATTATAGTTTAGAAAGGTAAATTATGCTCCCTTTTTTTCTAATGCTTACAGTAATGAAGAAAAGAAGTAAACGCAAAGAAAAACACGAAACCCAATATCAATGCCTATGCGTATATCAAATATAGTGCTGGCAGTTGTTAACATAGCAGTGTATTATAAACTGATAACACTCAGGCACTTGTACAAGACACATAAACAGAGCATAATGGAGCTTCAGCAATCTACGGCTACAGCATCTACAAAATGGTAATAACAAATTGAAAAGTTTGTCAATCAAAGATCCAAAAGATTGTTGTAAATCATCCTCTGATGGATAATTACGGGGTCCAGAAAGATGGAAATTGATATCCTTGGGACGAAATTAGTTAGGCTTCACATTCAGTTTAGATTCTTGAATAGTGGATATACCAGGTGGAGCAATTTCAAGGGCGCAGCGCTGGGTAATTTCCTAGAATTGGGAGGAAGAGCTTTTACAGGAGGATTGGATGGAAGGTACCGTATGTCCCATCTATGAAAAAGGTGACAAGCTAGATTGCTACTAAAGGTTGTACGGAGTCAAATTTCACCACTTCTGTTGATGACTGTTACTTTTTACTCGTTGAGTATTTTCTATTGAAATTTTGGGTGGAATTAGTTCAATGTGTATTTGTTTACACTGTGTAAGTTTCACTAGCAGATGTGCAATCGTTGTGAAGATGGAGTCGGAAATTTTGCGCATGTACCTCGCAAATCCGGATCTTTCTCATCGTGCCATCAGCAGGAAGCTGGGAATGGTACATTCTACTGTGTCTCGTGTTTAAATCGGTACTACGAACGTTTGACCATCGAAAGAAAAAAGTGGCAAAAATGAATCTTCGTATAGTGTTAAGGATCACAAGCGGGTAGTTCAAGCTTTCAAGAGGAATTCCAACAGTTCAGTTCGAGATGTGGCGAAGAAACTGAATATAACCAAAACATTCGTGCAAGATGCGAGAAAACGTGAAGGACTACATACGTACAAAGTCCAAAACACGCCACACGTCATCGCCTAATCGCGATGAACGGCAGAATACGGTAGGTAAAACACGTACACGGAAGCTCTACACCCAGATGTTGACGAAACCACATTGCCATCGAAACCATCCACTGTTATGGATGATGAGACGTATGTTTGCAGACTTCCGGCAGCGTCCGGGGCTCCAGTTTTTCACTGTTCATCGTAAATTTGATGTCCCCGAGGACGTTAGAAAGCAGAAGATGTCAAAGTTTGCCAAAAAATATACGATTTGGCAAGCAATTTGCTCGTGCGGAAAGTGGAGCACCCCATTCGTGACAACTGGAACGGTTAAGGAGGAGGTGTACCTAAAGGAATGCCTCCAAAAGCGTCTACTTCCTCTTCTGAGGTCACGCGATGGTCCTACGATTTTCTGGCCGGATTTAGCTTCGTGCCATTACTCGAAAGAGGTTTTGGAGTGGTACAAGGCTAAGGAGGTCAATTTCGTGCCGAAGCATCTCAACCTCCCGAACGCACCGGAACTACGGCCAATTGAAAAGTACTGGGCCATCATGAAGCAAGCATTACGGAAGCATCCTAAGGAAGTGAAATCGGAGGAAGATATGAAGAAAAAATGGATTGCCACACAAAAAAAAGTTGGTCCAAATGTTGTACAGGCACTTATGATTAGTGTAATGAAGAAGGTTCGTGCATTTGGATATGGAATTGAAATTGAATAAACAAACATGGGAAAATATTTATAACACGTTTTATTTTACTCCCTGAAAGTTTGAAGATGATTGGCTGAACGGGCGAATTTTGCCGAATAATTGTGTGTGTCGCAATTTGATTCTGTACACCCTTTACGGACCAGATTTTTAAGATTCGGCAAGTTCTGCAGAAATGACGCGAATATATTGTGCCCACACATAATCTTTTCATCGATTTCAAATAAACTTATGACACAATCGATATGGCAGATTATGCACGAATATGGATTTCCCAAAAAAAAAAATGACGCGGTTGGTTAAAGCAACTTAGTTTCAGTAGTTATGTGTGTCGTTCAGAGTCTCAAGTCCCTTCGAATGTTGGAGAAAGTGCGGCAAAGTGATGGATTGTTATGTTTGCTATTTAACATTCCATTGGATGGAGTCATTCAAAGAGCGGGGATAGCCACAAATGGTACGAGCTACAGGAAGTCCGTACTTTGCCGACGACGTATATATCGTAGCACGCAACTTCGAGACGATGGCGGAAACGTACATCCGACTTAAGGCTGGAGCTAGCAGGATTGGACTTATTATTAATGCTTTAAAGACAAAATACACGGGAGGAAGAGATTTACGAGAAGACAATGTTAGCCTCCCACCAAGAGTTCAGATCTACGGTGATAAAATTGAGGCGGTAGGTGAATTCGTGTATGGCAGCAGGGTAAATGCACCCTTCTTTTTGGGGAAATGCTCCTTAAACTTTGGAAAAATGCTCCTTAGATGCGTTTGCCCGGTATAATGCAATCGGAGATATTTACCTTCTGGTTAGCGCTTGCCGGTTGTTTTGACGGGTCTCAAGTTTCTTCAAGATTGTATAGCGGAGCTTCGCTCCGCAATCTTCGAGGTAGTTTTGACGGGTTTAAATTTCATTTTGACGAGTCTTAATTTCATTTTGAAGAGTCTTAATTTCATTTTGACGACTCTTAAATTCAAAAACTTAAAACCCGTCAAAACTATACAATCTTGAAGAAACTGAAGACCCGTCAAAACACCCGGTAATCGCTAACCAGAAGGTTAATACCTCCGATTGCATTATACCGGGTAAACGCATCTAAGGAGCATTTTTCCAAAGTTTAAGGAGCATTTCTTCAAAAAGAAGGGTGCATTTACCCTTTGCCATTCGTGTATCTGGGCTTAGTGGTGACCACCGATAACTACACCAACAGAGACATACAAAAGCGCATTATGGCTGGCAATCGTGCCTACTTTGGGCTCCGGAGATCGAAATCGCCGATCGACAAAGTTAACCACCTATTTACAAGACATTAATTAGACCGGTAGTTCTCTACGGCCACTAAACATAGACATTGCTCATGAAGGACCAACGTGCTCTTGGTGTCTTTAAATGGAAGGTGTTGCGTGGAGTGCAGATGGAAGAGGGTATGTGGAAGAGGCGAATAAACTACGAATTGCATCAGTTGCTGGGAGAACCTCATGTGAACGAAAAATTGATCGACTACGGTGGGCTGAGCATGTCGTAAGGATGTCAGCAAACAGCCCATTTAAAACGATTCTCGATAACGATCCGACAGGCACAAAAAGAAGAGGCGTGCACCGAGCAATGCCCAACAAACACCAGAGTCGAATAACCGCTTGTTCAAACAAATTTGGAGAAGTTATTCAGCTTTCTAGAAGAAGAAGCAGAACAACTTCTCCCAATTTGTTTGAACAAACAGTTATTCAGCATTGATGTTTGTTGGTTGTAAATTGATCAAGTAGAAGGCGACTTGTGAACCCTTCGAAGACTGCGAGGTTGGTGAAGTGCAGCCATGGACCGAATAGAATGAAGGCAGCTTCAGAAGCAGAAACAGAGCCACCCCGGCCTTCGTATTGGTAAGGTAAGGTAGGGAAGCAAAATTCTATCCTGAGTTATCTTAAGCTATTATAGGAACAAATCTGACATTATTTGGTGGATCAATTTTTAATTGATTTACCACTTATCTTCTTTTTCCAATATACAGCAATGATCTTATATATCAAAACCGATAACTCGCGGCTGTCTTCAACTTAGTGGGAACAACAAAATAAAACATAAAATATTCTTAGAAGGAACCTTACTTAAAAAAAACATTGAGGTTTAGACTGACTAGATTTTTTTCCATTTATCTATTTACCCTTAATAACATACACCTTTTTACTTGAATTACAATATATGTTGGCTGCCAACATGACCTTCTTCATACATTATTTCAATATTTGTCACCTATTTAACATGTTTACCTGGCAAATCGATGTGGAAATAATCTAAGAGAATAAATTTCTATCACATTTCCGTTTTGCTCGAATCACACAACGTTAGCGGCAAACGGTGCCCTAAATATGGAAAATGCTTAATCATGTCATACCAAATGCAGTTCACCGCATCCGTTCGATGATTCTCCCAACCGGGAGTCGGCAATTAACATACATACCAAATGACAAACAACGACATCGAAATGCTAATTCATCAGTCTACTGCGGTCTTCCCAACAACGGCGGCTTCCTTCCATCGACCGGATCGTCACAACCGACCGTCACCGGAAGCCATTTCTCTGTCGCCGCAATCCAACAAGTCTGTGGCATCTGAAACCTACTTTCGGTTCGCAGAACATCTTTCTCCACTCGACGGCGAACCGAAAGTCGGTGGAAAAGGAAGAGGAAAACATAGAGCAGCGGCTGGTCCGAGGAAGGAACGCTGGAAACCTGGAGCGCGTAACCCCATTTCCACCTGTGTAGTGTTGTTTCTTCATGGACTGAGTATATAATTTCCCGCACTTTTCAACGGGGAAAGAAATAGTGCGCCGCGCGAGTTGGGTGACTTATTAGAGCTTGGCGAGTAGTGGTGGCTTGGCTCGGCGGAGAGATAGGATGAAAAAATAGGCTAAATAGTTCAGTGCTGATTGCCATTCCTGTACGACTTGCTGCGTCAAGAAACAGATGAAACGCGGGATGTTTTTTTTTTTTGGTTTTGGTTTTGTTTTACCAGCGCAGTGAAACGTTGAGTGGAACCGTTTGATGATGGAAAATCAGATTAAGTTGCCCCATTTGGGCTGGAGTGAGATTTGGCGTTCATGCTGGGGGATGAATAATGGGAGATTTTTACGATGGTTGCTATGTTTTATGATCGCCGTCACATAAATAGTGAACGAAAGCACAATTTTAGTCATTTGATTGCCTTCAATGTTCCTGTATAGCTTTAGTGATGTTCTACTCAGCTAACCAAGTAGAGTTTGAAATGTCACATTGGCAAGAGTGTATGCGTATCTATGTAAGCAGTTTATAAATAAGGTCACCTAAGGTGTTCCCTCAAAACCATTTTTTGATTAAACTTTATAACGTTATGGCATGAAATGCGCTGAATATATATATATATATATATATTTTTTAATGTAAACCGCATCACCACCCTGATGACTGACAAAGCAAAACGCAGAAAATGATAGTACGGATAGTTAACGAAAGCATTTGTAACACATTTTGAATACTGATTTTTTGCAGGTCATGGAAAATAACTTGCAAAAATAAGCTGCTAGAGCTCAGTTTTGGTTCTCGTTTGACAAGGTTTAAATTATTTCTAATTTTTTTCAGATATTTGATGTATCGCTTTTTAGGTCTTTCAATATCAATCTCGGTTTATGCTCAAGTTATTAAGAGCGCAACTAAGTTCTCGCTGTTTGTCAGTTGATGGCTCTAGCAGTAAAGTTCTGTCCAGTTAGTATCCGGAATCATTTATTGTGTTGCAGTGGCACGGAAAGTGTCCGCTGCAAGAATTCTTTTACAGCAGTTTGTTAACCTAGGCGCCCACTTTCTGTGGTATAAATTTCACGGTGTTTCGTGCAGTGAGTCAAAAGTTATTCCAGATGGAAGCCGAGAGGAGAGAAAAAATCTGCACACCCACGTTGATAATCCAACGTGGTCCGCAATAAAAATCGCAAAAACGTTGAAAATCGTCAAATCAACCGTGTGCTCAAACGTTTCAGGGAGCGAAAAAGCGTGGATCGAGTGCCTCAAGGTAAGCATCGTAGTGGAACATATGACCGCAAGCTGAACCAGAAGGTGTTGAGAACCGTCAGAGCAAACCCTGGACTATCAGATCATAAAATCGCACAAAAATACGCTGCTGCTCGCAGTACCGTTCGAAAAATCCGTTTGCGAGAAGGATATGCGAGAAGGATATCGAGCCAGCAAGCAACCAAATAGAACGTTGAAGCAAAGTTTCGTCACCAAAACTCGAGTTCGGAAATTGTACCAGCAGGTTTTGACGAAGTACCAAGGATGCCTGCTCATCAACGATGAAATCTACGTCAAAATGGATTTCGGACAGCTTCCTGGCCATAAATTCTACATGGCGACGGCACGAGGAGATGTTCCTGCGAAGTTTAAGTTTGCTTTTATGGACAAATTTGCCAAACAAAAACTAATGATTTGGCAAGGGATATGCAGCTGCGGAGCAAAGACCAAAGTCTTCGTGACAAATAAGACGATGGACTCGTATCTGTACAAGGAAGAAAGCCTCAAAAACCGCGTACTACCGTTCATTAAAGCCCATAAAGGTCCCGTGAAGTTTTGGCCAGATTTGGCGAGTTGCCACTACAGCCGGGAAGTCATCCAGTGGTACCGCGATAATAACGTAGATTTCATCGATAAAAACATAAATCCACCCAACTGCCGGCCATTCGAGAGATTTTGGGCAATAATGAAGCGGAAGCTTAAGAAAAGTGGAAAAACGGCTCGGGCGCGACTCAGATGACCAAAATGTGGAACAAATGTGCCAAGGAAGTTGACTCCGGAGGTGTGCAGCGTTTGATGGAAGGAATAAAGAAGAAAGTGCGAATTTTCATTAAAAACTAAGAGAAATGATTTGTTTTGATATTTTTTCCTTTAAGTACAGTAAATCAACTTTGTTTTGATGTATTAATCTTATGTGTACGTCAATCCCTTACCGAGATACAGATGATTTTATTATTCCGGATTCTAAATGGACATAGTTATTGGATTCGATTTATGTCCGTTAATTTTTATTATTTGTTGGCGATTCGTTAAGTATGATTCAAACCATTTCATTTTTCCTGTCTCAATTTCTAATTTTTTTTTTGCAATTTGAAGAGTAACATTGGTATGTCAATGCGGTAAAATGCCTTGCTTAAGTCTGTATAGAGAGCTTCTTGGTTTCCATTAACCATTGCATTTACTGAATAGCCAAGGAATTCAAGCAGATTTGTTGAGGTCGAACGTTCCTTAAAGAAGCCGTGTTGCATGTCAGTTATTATATTATTGATTTGTTGAAATAATTTTCGTTAACAATTGCTTCGAAAAGTTTTGGAATGCATGAGATGATGGCTATACCACGAAAATTACGTACGTCTGATTTTCGTCCAGATTTAGAGATAGGGACTGAGAATGAGCTTTTCCGTATTTTTGGGAAGTTTCCAGATTCCAATGCCATATTGAAAATCCAAAACAGTGGAGCAGTAAGTTCCATTGCGAGACTTTTCACAAATACTGGATGAATTCCGTCTGGCACAGGACCCTCCGAGGCGTCTAAATTGTTTAGAGAAAGCAAAATATCCTGCACATGAAGCTGATTGACGCCGATGTCCCTTGGCTTGTTTGAATAAAATGCAAAGTAATTGCAGATCTTCTTCAAAAAATGTTGTGTAGATCTTGTATAGAATTTTCAAAAAAGTTACAATTTTCATCTGAGCTATTTCCAACATTTCCGTCGATATGCATTTTTGAGGGAAAATTGTTGTATTTTAATTTGATTTTTACGTTATTAAAGAAGTTATTTGGACAAGACTTTATTATAAGCTCTGTTTTTGAATTATATTCTGCAAATGCATTACCCGTGGAAAAATTTCAGTGGCAGTTGATCGCATATGTCTTAATATATTGCTACATTTTTACTGTTATTTTGTTTTCTCTAAGTTTTATGAGCTTTTTGCTTACGATTTATAAGATGTTTTATATGTTTGTCACACCAGATTAAATATTTAGTATTTCTGTGACGTCGTTTTTTCTTCAGAGGTATTTCCTGTGAGATAATTTCTGTTAAAATTTTGTAAAAGACTTCCATCATTCCTCAAAATTGTTTGCCAATTGACATTGCATGATTTCAGTTAAATGTTTTCATAATTCGCTAATTGGTATTCCAAGACTTCCTTGTATTCACAGTCGTTGGGTTTTTGATATTCATGTACCAATAAAGAGTTTTTGATTGCTGTGTGGAACGCTTCATGTTTCCACAATGGAGTTCATCATTCGATCACACAGAAATCTTCATAAATATTCGAAATAAAAAGTCCAAATAGCAGTTTTGTTGATTTTTGACGTGATTAATTTGGTTAAGTCCTAAATTGGCCGTTTTTTTCAAAAACTAACTGCAATGTTTCGTTATCCCAAACGACTGGGAGTAAAATACGTTGATTTTCAGAGTCCAAAATGAAGTCAGTCTGGCGTTGATTAAAGTCCCCATAGATGTCAACTTTTATTTCAGGAGGATATTGGGATAATATTTGCTCTGCATTTTGGAAGAAGAATTCATAATTGATTTTATGAGCATGGTGTGGTGGAAAATACACAGAGACGAACACATGCGTTTCACTTGCTATGTGTGATTTCACCGTAACATGCTCAAATTATTTAAATTCGGATGTGGGAATTGAAATCAGCTGAAATAGCTATAAGAACTCCGCCATCTCACTTCCTCTGAGACGCATGAAAATCCCGGATTCTCCAGTCCATCAGATAAATCGTTTACCATGTCTATTTACTAGGCAAATGGTTGAAGGTTCCATTACAGACAGGCTCTTGTTGTCAAAGTTTGTTGGTGTTTCTCTCCCCGTAAATTAAAAGTTGTGTTTTCGAAACCCCTAATTGGAAATTGATTTCTGTCACATACAAATTTTATGAACAGAAATGTTCACATCACTCTAACTGTCCCGTGCCAGCTGGTGGTATATGCGTACGATCAAGCGCGCACTCTTTTGCTAGTCATGGGGTGTATCTCTTGCATACCCTGCGTTGAGTTAGCTTGGTAAAATATTGAGTGCTTGATCGGATACTACCTTTCAAAATAGCCCTTCGCTCAATTTCAACTGCTTCTATTCAAATTTTTACAGCCTGCCGTACTCCAACGGAACTATCAATACTTCTCTTCGTATCCTTGGTTCCAGCAGAAATTGTCGTCCACTTCTAGGGTCTCATGTTGATGAGAAGAAATTTCCTTCAAAACATTATAATGTATTTTCTACCAAACATTTAAAAAAAAAAAAAGATTTCAGGTGTCCTAATGGTAAATGAGGTGTTCTGCAGGCTCTGGATTTGACTGATTTTAAATGGACAATACCGATTAGTCTAATCAATGCAAATCCGGTGTGGACCTGAAAAATAGAAAACGAAAAATTCACGAAACGACTGTCTTGCTCAATCATCCGAAAACATCGACAGTCAGCATGTAAGATCTGAAAAATTCAATCAAAACAACCCAATTTTGATAACATTAGGATTGTCAATATGAACTTTTAGTTTGGACCACAGTTATGCTGGCTACGGTTGTTCAGTGTGAGTAAGACAGGCGTGTCATTTATCTTGTGAATTACATAAGGCCGAATGGGTCATGATGCCAAGCTGCGTCATTGAGCCGAATTCGTCACTAAGCTGACTGACTAAGCGACTTATATTGTTATTCATTTATTCTTGTTTGCTTGAAATCGCTTCCCGTTCTTATGACAAAGAATTATGAAGATTACGAAGAAACCTAAGTTCAATCTTGAAAAAGACACGGTAGCGAATTGAACATTTTGAAATTCAAATGAACTGCTCATGGTGTAAAGAAGGAAAAATCTCAAAAGGAAGTTCGATTGTCTCATGTCACATTAGATACCCATATTGCGAGTACTTTAATAGTAAAGAATTGCTCATGATTCAAAGAAGAAAAAATCGGCCATAATAGTTCTTTGCCATTCATTCAAGTCAAGTTTTTCAAAATCTCATGTTCTAACTGCAATTGTAAGCAGATGACAAGGTTTTAAATTGAAAAAAGAACAGTTTATAAGCCTGCAATATAGATTGATTGGTTTAATGAAAAAAAAAGAAGAAATTCTAGATATTTAAATTTAATCTTCCAGAAGACATGCTACCAGATTAAAAGTTTGAAATAAGAAAAATATACAAAATACCGCATGATTGAAAGAAGGATTGTTTGTTCGTTGATTTCATGTCTAGAATAAGAAATAATTGATTAAATCTTTCACGGACCATGTTAGCAGATTGAAAGTACTGAAATTAGAATAAACTACTCATGGTTCAAATAAATCTCCCATGAAAGTCAATAAGCAAAGATTTCATGAAATACTAAGTGCAATCTTCTACTTTCCTTGATTCGGCCCAATGACCCATTCGGCCTAATGCCATTTGGTCTAATGGAATTCAGCTTAATGCCATTCGGGCCTCATAGCATTTGGAATAATTGCATTCGGCCTAATGACGTTCGACCTAATGGCATTCGGGCTAATGGCGTTTGATCTAATGACATTCAGCCCAAAGGCCTTACACCCATTTTCCTGGTTTTAAGGCCCTTCTCGTGGTCTTTGCAATCACAATTTGAAATCACAACTGTCCCTAATTTACTGCATGCGAAGATATAAGTCTCTATACTCAACCATAGGAATGCATAGTTTAATTCGTTCGCTTGTATAGAGGCATGCTGCTGTCAAAGTTTCTACCCATACAGACACCGTTTAGTCATAATTTGAAAAACAAAAAAATATTTTGTTCACATTTCATACGACTTGGTGTGTTACAGATATGTGGAATGAAGTGGAGAGGAACTATTCCCAGTTTAAATTTTTTGATGGTTCTGAATTGAATTTTACGCCAAGTGGAAGAATAAAAGGGATATTAGAATCTTCTTTGCGGTTTTTCTCTCTGAACCGCTACACATCCCAATCAATAGGAGATGTTTTTGAAAGATTCAGTTCGTTGGATTCTCTTTGAAAAATTCTAAATTTTAGTGTTTATCCGTGTTTCTGAACCGTTTTCTGTTCAGCCAACATGCGCTAACAATGCTCAAATTAAATATTTGTATCAACACTTAGAACTCTTCTGAGTTAACACTAAATACTTCTTGTTTGAGGTCATTGAAAACCTCGAAAGTGTTCCGATGTTATTTTCGCAATTGATTTGAATAAGCTGCAACATTAAAAATTCGAATTCCAACTTTCAAAAATCTCGATAAGTAGGGTAAACGCTCCATTTGTTGATATAAGTTATAAGCGTAAGTGTACCAATAATTGCATATGGAGCTTCCATACACAACTATTGGCACACTAAAGCAGCTGACCATTGGAGATTGTAGACTACAGTGAGAAGATTGATCAAAGATGGCTTGAAAATATCCTGAAAGACTTGCTTTTTGTGTACAACAATATTTTTATCGATCAACTTTTAAATCTTCTAACATAAATTCATTTGGAGACACTAAATTGATAAAGTGACATTTCATTCTCATACAAAGCCCCAGCATGTACACCTCATGCATGGTAATTTTTGTGACAACTTTGTGCATCAAAGTTGATTGATTTTTTTATTATTTCGAATCAATTACAAATTATAATATGCAATGACTTCAACAAACTTTAACAACCCAATTCAAAATTCCACCTTCTTAACTTACTGTGAGCAGTTGAGACTGTTTGAAATAATGTTCCTGAGAAAGACTTTTGAATCCTTGCTATGAACCAGTGAACAAAAATATTTTTATTCGAAAAAAAAAGAGCCTGCTGTTTTTATTCATAGATCCAATCTCTCACCCTTTCTTCCCGCATAATTTTCATCATAAATGAAAGGTTACCATTTCAACTTTCCACAATCGATCTTGAAGAACCCTTATAATTCGTATCGCCATTGAAATATTACTACTTTCACAATTCGAATTCCACAACTTCAATAGCTACGTCTTAGCATCAAATTAGTTTCACCATCTTCCCTTTTGAATCGTTTCTAGACCCATACATTTCCCATCTCCCTATTCATCATCATCTCATAGAGCTGACTGACTAGCTGGCCGGATAGAGGTGATGTAGGTGTAAATGAACGTGTTGAATCAATTACTCTTAATCCAGCTTCAAGGTTGCTCGTGGAGTGCAGATCGCTGACCCAAGCCCAATCCTAAGCTAACCTCACCGTTACCTTTGTGGCAGCAGTTTGGTTTCTAACCTGCCTCTTACAGGGCAAAGACATAGCACGTAGGTACCTATTCGTGCCGACTGGTGCGGGCCCAGCGGGTGCTAATAGCCTCATACTCTCTTTTTTAAGTTCGAACTAATTGTTATGGACCCTGATGTAGCGCTGTGCAGAGCATCAAATTGCTCCCCCATATAGACTATAATTTGATTACCTCTCTACAAATGATCAGTTTTTCACATTTACCCTATCCAGAAACCGGTTCATCGGCCAGTCCAAAAGTTCAAGATTGACTCATTACCTGGGGTCTGATGTGAAGCTTTTGTTGCGATTCTGAAGTGGTCCTTCACTCTTTCTTGCTACGAGCTCCAGCTCTCGTTTAAATATCAGGGTGTTGCGAACTTATGGCAAATCCGATATTTTTGTAGGCTGGCGGGAAATTGCGATTTGAAAAATCTTCGATGATAATTATTATTATTTTTTTAATTCAAATTCTAATTGATTTAGCTTACAGCCACCCTAAGCACTCATGCACACGCTGCTATTCGGTTGAGTTGTCATTTGTGCACCAAGCACAGATCAAAGATCGAATGCAGGCAAAAAAGCTATAGCATGAAAACAACCATAAAACTTCGCGAGTTGAAAGAGCAAACCGTGTCTGGTCGTTTCACCACTTCAGTTGAGTCGAGGCGACAGCTTTGAGGATGTAGAAGAATACAACACGGTACAAATACAGTGCAATTTTGCTTGCACCAAGAAGGATAGCGTTTACTTTTTATTGGAAGATAAAGCAAACAGAGTTTGCAAAAATTACAGGTTTGAGAGCTGCACTTACTTTCAGGCTGGGTTTGTAAATCTTACGTAACCCGGCGGGTGTACGATGTCCGACAATAATTCGTCGGGCTTGTTGAAGGCTTTTATTCGACGGTCCCTGTCCAGTGCAGGTCGAAGGTCCCGCTAACTTATCCCTTTTGCTTGCATACACCTCAAATGCCACTTTCAAACGATTGATCGATTTTCTTCTCACTGCTTCCACTAAAATGATCACTTAACTGATTTTTCCTTTTTATCAACTTTACTCATCTAAATTTCAAATTCACCTAATTTTCATTCTTCTCCTCCACTGAAAAGTAAAACCACGAATAGTAAACGCTTCAATTTAGATATCAACGTAGAAAAATCACATTCCAGTCGACTTCACACCAAAATCCAATCAAATGGAGCCCCTTTCTTCCGATCCCAAAATTCCAGTACAAATTTTTCCCGTGCAGATAACTAAATGAAGCAAAACGGACCGAAATCACATCAGTCAAATCGAAGGCAAAAAGCGACTTTTACGCGAACAAGAAAAAAAAACACAGAACAACAGACAAAAAAAAACACCGCGGTTCCACTTCCAAGCGGGTTCAAGCGAACAATCGATGGGTGGTCAAGTGAACGACATTCGGTCGCGATCCGAACGAGAGGAGCAAACTTACATTAGCCACCGCCTAGCACACTGCAAGACACACACGCGAATCAGGCCGAAGCGCGAAACATACTGACGAAGCAACCGTTGTGTGCTGGTGGCTGCTTGCGGTTGCTGCCGGAGACTTCAACTCTTCCACAGACAGGAATACCTTGAATCGCTCGTTTCGGTTCTGGTTGTCTCTGAGCGAGCGAACGCAGTGTAGCTCGGGCCCAGTCCGATTCCCTCGTGCATGCTTACGAACGGGGTGCGTGGTTGGATGGGTTGAGGACGTACGCGGTGGGAGTAGAGCTAATCGAACAGGTTTGCCGTTTGTGAGAGTGTATTCGATGGCCTTTCCGTCAACGTGGGTTGACTATGTTTGTGCTGTTATGGAAATGGTGATGATGATGATGATTGCGAAGACCGTGTTGACGTTTTAAGCATACTGGTATCTATGTTGCATTCACCGATGATGGTATTTGTGGGCCTGTTTATTTGAATGAAGTCAGAGAAGAGAGATGTTCAAAAGCAAACACTGTGCTGGGACACGTGATCAGCAGAAGTAAATTAGAGGCAATAACGTATTCTCGACAGTCCAATCAGAGTCTATCCTAAAGCCTGTCCACGTTAAATTTCGGACACTACAACGGATAATGTCAATAAATAAATCTAGATATAATTTCGATTGTTTATCTCAGTACAATAGATTAATATATACAAACAGTAAAAAAAATTGATTGAGATGTTAATCCTTCTTTCTGTAAAATTCTCGAAATACGGAACACCATCAAATTCCGTACAGTATCTTCAGAGGCACTAGCGGTGGCGGTTCTCCGACTTTTCTTAAAATCGTCAATCTCATTCACTTTCTTCTTAGTTTCAAAAAGTTTCCGGTTAAACAGAGCTCAATATTTTCATATCGAGAGAAGTTCTGTACAGTTTTGCGGATTGGCTGTTTTTGACATGTATTTGACCTCTCGTGCCTTCTACAATTTCAGGACGGATTTCGCATAGTGAAAAGAGGCCTAATCAGGCCAAACTGAGCTGGAGAGTCGGGGCTTCTGATAAACAGTAGCAATCGCTTTTGTAGACATTCTTCCTTGTACACATCCTTGATGATAAATACGAAACTTTTGGATTTTCGAGCACCACTTCATATGACCTGCCAAACCAAATATGTCTTGGGGAATTAAGACACCTTTTTTGTCCAAACATACTCGGCAACGGCGTTTCCTTGCATTGCACTGTAAATAGCCAGACCTGGAAGCTGTTGAAAGTTCGAGCACGGATGTTTCAATTATGGTGCATAAACTTATTTACAATAAAAAAAATGGTGTGATGCTCCTTAGTACGACTTTTTGCAGTGAAATTTTGCTCTGCTTTACTTTTTGGACAGTTTGTTTTGATTTTTCATCTTTGCGAACCATATTTCGCACAAAAAGGTTGGGATTTTTCTCCATAATGGCTATCACATTCTTATCCAATTTGCGGAAGCATGCTTTTTGAGTTCGGTAAAGTTACCCTTCGCCAAACTACCCTTCAGGGAATTACATACATTTAGGCGGATTCCTCAAAATTGTAAATTTCGTGAATCTATGAATTTAGAAGATAACTTTGAGTATAATATACCAAAATAATATAGTATAATATACCAAATTAAAACGAACCGACAGGTACAAGAAGAAGAGGCGCGCAACGAGCAAGGTGGATCGATCAAGTAGAAGGCGACCTGCGGACCCTCCGCAGACAGCGAGGCTGGCGAGGTACAGCCACACTGAAAGATAATTTTAGTTTATATTATGAAATCGAAGGTAGAACTAACGAATCTGTTTGTTGTTTTCAGCAACGAAACTGATTTGTTCTTTTTATGAAGATACATTCGTAATTAATGGCACACGCGCAACTGTCAAAAGCACGAAGCATTTGTTGACACAGAAACAACATTCGTGCATTGTACGATAACAATACAAAGAGCTACGAATATTTTGCTACCAATTTAAAAGAAACGTCTCTCTGATGGTTGCCTGAATGACTGAGAGATCTACTTTATCCACTCAAAATGTAATTGACAAAAAAGCGCACCCACGTGGAGCTTTCCAGCGTCTTTTTTTAATGTTTCTGAAATGGGATTCGATCCTGTATTTTTGGAATGAGCTGATGATGCATCCTTGGTTGATCGCATTATGCCATGGCGACTCGTGAGGTGATAATTGAATAATGAGTATGAAGTTATAACTCTCGGCAGCGCTTCAATTTGTATTTTGGGATAAATAAACTATTCCCGCCCATCCCAGCAGTGACATCAGCAAAGCAGTGATTGGATGGTTTTCACGAAATCCATTTCGTTCATTATACAAAAAGGTGCAATGATAGCATTTCACTAGATAAAAAGCAATATGAATGTTTCATACAATATACGAGACATTTGTTCTATGTACAAAATCCATGATTACGAAGCGAGTGAAAACTAATTTACGAAAATAAATTTTCAGTGCATGCACCGATTACAATGGAAACAACTTCTGTGTACAGCAGAGGTCACACCGGCCTTAGTCTGATTGGTAAGGTAAGGTATACCAAAATTCTCGATAATATTTCTATCAACATAAAAGAAAACACGTAAACACCATGCCATAAAACGAAATTTCTTGATTTTTGACCTTTTTTTACAGGGAAGGTGTTGCGTAGATTGCCGGAGCTGGCCGGCACGACGACGAGAGGGTGATGAACCGAAAAACTGTCCGCGGAGGTCGCACTAGATGGTGAGAAAAAAATGGTTTCGGACCGAGAGCATAAAACTGTTTTTACTGTTCGAATAGCTATGGGTAACTAAACTTTTAATTGTTCTTTCCTTTTATACATCATGGGTTTGTTAATGTATGTGGTGGTAAGATTTTCGTGTTGGCTGTCAAAATCAAGATGGGTTTTAATGTAAGTGTTGTAGAGGTGCGTTAGTTAGGTAAGTATACATGTTTTTGTATAGCTGTATAGCTGTAACACACTACTGCTATCTGTTCAGATTAATCATCCATCGCAATGTGCTCAACAGATGGCGTTAGTTTTTTTTTTAATCGACGACGATTTGTAGTGCAAAGTGTACAATGTGTTATGTCTGTTTGTCTGTGATATAAATGTTTATAAAAACACGGAGATGGCCTAGTATAAAAAAATTAACATTTTCGTAAAAAATAACTTGCGTTGTTATGCTCTTTGATGATAATTGTTGATGCTGCTGATTGAAAATTATGCAGAAAAAATGCAAAACTACCAATTTTAAAACGAGTTGTTCTCCTAAAGGGGACAAAAGGAGTCAAACGATTTTGCAAAGATCTTGTAGATAAAAGTTTGTTCTTTCAGTTTACGTATTTTGTGTTTGCAAATATAGTAAGGGAGTAAGATATCTTGCAAAAACGTTTTTTTTTTTTTACACTTTAACCCCTACAACTTTTTTTCTATAATAACTAGCAACTTTCTTGTATCTTCAAAATTTGCGTCTTTTTATGCCCTAGTGAAGATACACCTCAAAAAACAGTTAGAAGTGAAAAACAGTTCAAGGCAAATTGACGTTCAGCATCAAATAAGTTGACATTTTTTTTTTATCTTTTCCTTGTTATTCGTGAAGTTAACACATCTGGTCCGCTCACAATACCGATAAGCTATCAAAATGACCAACTCGAAGGGTTATCGTCGTGGTACCAGGGACATGTTCCACTGTCCACTGTCCACCTACCTGAAGGTCTACAGAGCCGGAGACTACGTGGACATTAAGCACCATGGTGCCGTCCACAAAGATATGCCCTACAAGGCGTATCACGGAAAAACTGGACGTGTGTACAACGTCACCAAGCACGCTCTCGGTGTCATCGTGAACAAGCGTGTCCGTGGTAAGATCCTAGCCAAGCGCATCAACGTTCGCGTCGAACACGTCAAGCGATCGCGTTGTCGTGAAGATTTTCTGTGCCGTGTCAAGGAAAGCGACGCCCTCCATCACCAGCTGAAGCAGAAGAACCCGAAGGCCAAGATCTGCCTGAAGCGCAAGCCACACCCAACACGAGGCGAGCAGGTCATCGTGAACCCACCAGAGCCAGTCTTCCTGGCCCCGATCCCGTACGAGTTTGTAGCATAAGGGAAAACTTGAACGGCGACGAGTGAGTGTACATCTTTAATAATTATTTACAGCATTTAAGAACTCGGTAAGCTGATCATCATTTCTATTGTGAAATTTAATGCAGAATATAAAAAAGCCGTCAAAAAAAAATTAGAGTAGAACAGTTTTCGAGATGTGGATAAAAGTTGATTTTTTAATAAATGAACAAAAACACAGTTACTTAAAATGTAATATCTGAACATTGCAATATTCTAGAAGTAATAGTTTAGACGCTATTAATAAGTACATATAATTTTTCGCGATTTTTGTTGGAGATTTGTAAAAAAAAATTGTGTTAAACATATGAATAATACCAAAATAACGTCAACAAAAAAATTTATTGCGTGTGGAGCTTAAAGCCAAAGAAAAACCAAAGAGATAAGGGCTCAATGGTGAAAATCGGTTGAAAAATGAGGAAGGTATAATGGTTTTTGGAAAAAGTGCAGAAATGCGGGAAAAAACAGAAATTCGAAAGAAATACGACCATCTCTCTCTCTCTCTCTCTCTCTCTCTCTCTCTCTCTCTCTCACACACACACACACACACACACACACACAAGATTTGGTTTACCTACTGTTCTATTGTTTGCTAAGATATTCTGGTACGTAATATTAATAGCTATTGCTAACCCTTCAAAACAAAACAAATTGTGACAGTTCGTTGTTCAGTTGTCGGAGTGAGAAAAATGTGCGCTGCAAAACGGGAATTCAAATGCAAAAATGATCCAAAAAAGTTTAGTTATTCCTGTGGCGTCTACATTTTTACGACACCGGTTAAATTCACTGTTTCTCTTCAATCTGCGTTCCGTTTTTATTTTGAAATTTGTCCGGAGAATCTGGATAAACCATGGGTGCCTAACGTTCTGTGTAATTCGTGCAAAACATGCCTGGCTAGGTGGATAGCAGGTAAAAGGTATGTATGCCTTACCACTCGTCCCATTCAAATTTGCTATATACTCTCATTTCTGTCACTGTTAAGCCACTATTTGTCCATTGATAAGCCAGTTATTTGGAATGAACCTTTTTGCCATGCTACGGATTGTTATTTCTGCCTCACCGAAGTTCAACAACATGACCGCCATAAGTTGGTGCTGATGTGCAATCTGTAGAAAAACCAACTCCACATTCGAATTCAAACCGGTACCCTATTTGCCCAAAACGAAAAAGGGAGTCTTCATTTGAAAATTCTGCCCAGCTGGTTAACGAGGACGCAGATCAAAGCGACACAGAATTTGAAACAAAACCATCATTATTTTCCCAAGCAGAACTCAATGATTTGGTACGTGATTTGGAATTGTCGAAACAGAAATCTGAACTGCTTGCATCACGCTTAAAAGAAAGAAATTTATTAGAGACTGGTGTGACAATTTCGTACTACAGAAATCATGATGAATAATTCGCTAAATACTTCTCCAAACAAAATAACGCTAGTTTTTGCCGAGATGTAAACGGTTTGTTCAAAGAGTTTGGGGAGCATCACAATCCAAGTGAATGGCGTTTGTTTATCGACAGCAGTAAACTGAGTTTGAAGGCTGGATTGAAGTAAGCCGCGCTAAAAATCTGACGTGTTAATTTTTCCTGCTACGTTTTTTTCTCTCGAAAATACATATTTTTATATTGATTTTAAATTAAATAAGACAGTGCAACAGTGAAGAGTGTAGGCTATTTACTTTCCAATGCATTTTAACGTTAAGTTCGGTTGGTTTTTCGATTAAATCTCTCCGTGACGTTTGCAATTGGTCTGAAGAAAGTTTCGCGGAGCCATTAATGAGTGAACGTTTGCTGCGGCAAATAGTAGTTGCTAGCGCACGGGTACCGTTTTGAACTGGAAAAGTATGTAGAAGTGTTGAAGGCCACCAGGAGGGCTGTATAATTTCCCTCGTAAGCCGCAAGTGCATGCGCAGCAACTCAACCAAGTTGCTGCGGCCGATTAGAGTTTGAGTTTGAAAGCAGAAGGGAAGATTCAGAATACTTTTTTCCATCTTCACATGATTACATTGTGATTATTACGTAACTGGTTTAGGAAACAAATAAAAAAGTTTTATGCTTGAAGGGCCCAAATCATAGACTATTTGTATTTTGGATTTTTAATGTTTTTATTGTGCCTGAAAAGTTGTCGACAGTTTTGAACTCTGGCATTGTTTGACGGAAATTTTTGCAGAAAAACAGCAGTTTTTGAAAGTTGATTCGCGGGAGTTACAGCTGAAGTTCGACGAGTGAGTACCGGAAAAAAATGGTTACAACTTTTGGCTTTTGGAGTGTGAAATGAAGTTAAAGTTGCAAAAAGTGGTGGCCTTGTTGACCGCGAGCAATGCAATATGGGCCAAGCAAGGCGGGTCTGGATAGGCAACATTTAGATAACCCGGATACCTTGGAGGAAGCAGAACGCTAACCAGTCGGACCCCGCAAAGGACAATTGAGAGGTGGTAAGTACTCTCAAAAACGTGGAGCGAAACAGGTAATTGTAAGCCATTTGGTCCCTATATAACTTTATTTTGAACCTACATAAAATATAATCTAATCTAATTATGAATTATATATATGGATCACATCACTTATCAAGGTGAATCCTGATCCATCGAGCCCTACCCTACTAACATAGAAATACATCCTTCCTGT
The DNA here is from genome assembly GCA_024533555.2 of Aedes koreicus. Taxonomy (NCBI): domain Eukaryota; kingdom Metazoa; phylum Arthropoda; class Insecta; order Diptera; family Culicidae; genus Aedes; species Aedes koreicus. The sequence continues at coordinate 220,551 of JAHHFK020001143.1, read as the reverse complement.
GACCTTTGTGGGGATGCAGAGGTAAACACGGTCCCTAAACAGCAAAGGTCATACTAACTATCCTTCCCTATTCCCACCTGATTGCAAGGACGTGGCCGGCGCCGTTATTGGTTATTAAAGAAATTGAGTCACTGAAACGTGTACAGTGAGAATGGTCGGTTACTCACAGCCCCCATTCAGTTGATTCATTGTGCAATTTCACTGATTCTATCAATCACGGAGTAGCAACCATTGATACGTGCAGTCAGTCAAGCTAAGCTAAGCTAAGCCGTTTGGGGTGTTTTTTTTCTTCCGGAACCGCCCCCCCCCCCCCGCTCCCTCGTGCTACCACATGGGGTGTTGTGATTAAATGCCGCTCTGCTTGAATTTGTTAATTTTTATGCCCCCCTCTTGGAAGATTTGCTCCGATCTTAAGGTTGTTGCCATAAGTCGGGTGGGTTGCAACCGTGGGTTACAACAGAGGTACACAAAATACATGTGCTTTCTCTGTAAATATGACAGCCGAGCACGTAAGGAGCATTACGTACAAAAAGACTGGCCAAAGAGGACAAGTTTGGGAAAGAAAACGTGAAATGTGTTCCTCTCGTGGATAAAGATCAAATTATTCTCCCACCGTTACATATAAAACTTGGACTCTTCAAGAATGTTGTAAAAGCGTTGGAAAAGAATGGACCTGCATTTGAATATCTGAAATCAGTATTCCCAAACATATCGGATGCAAAGATTAGGGAAGGTGTTTTCGTGGGTCCTCAAATAAAAAAAAAAGAATGAGGACAAACATTTCTTCGCAGTCCTCATAAGCAAGAAGCGTGGAAATCATTTCGACTAGTTATTACGAATTTTCTAGGAAACACTAAAAGTGCGGATCATGTTGAAGTTATTGAGAATTTGCTGGAAACTATAAGAAAATAGGTAATATTAAATCTAAAAAATAACTTTTCATGTACAAAGTTTATAACTCCTTGCTCTTCATGACTATAGGTGTGAACATGTCTTAGAAAATCCATTTCCTCCACTCACATTTGGATTTCTTCTCACCGAATCTTGGCGACGAAAGTGATGAGCACGGTGAACGATTCCACCAAGAAATTAAGCAAATAGAACGACGGTATCAAGGCCTGTGGGACGAATCAATGCTGGGTGACTACTGTTGGTTTCTAGTTAGAGAAACCAAAACGACGCATAAACGACGAAGCTCAAGTTTGAATAATTTTTAAGTTTTAATAAATTTATTTTAAAGAAGTTTGCCTACAATGCTCAAGAATGACAAAAAAAAAAACCGCGCGCGTATGTGTGTGTGTGTGTGTGTGTGTGAGAGAGAGAGAGAGAGAGAGAGAGAGAGAGAGAGAGAGAGAGATATGGGCGTATTTCTTTCAAATTTCTGTTTTTTCCCGCATTTCTGCACTTTTTCCAAAAATCATTATACCTTCCTCATTTTTCAACCGATTTTCACCATTGAGCCCTTATTTTCTTCAGTTTTTCTTTGACTTTAAGCTCCACATGCAATATATATTTATGTGGACGTTTTTTTGGTATTAATCATATGTTTACCACATTTTTTTTTTACAAATCTCAAAAAAAAACGCAAACTTACATATAATTTTAAAATATTTTGTTTAGTTTGTAGGAATCGATTTTACAATTTTGAAAAAAAATTTCATAAAATTTAAAACGATTTCCTAAAAATCACTCAAACATCACTTTTTTGTCAGTCTTATCCATTTTGAGTTATGTTAACATAGAAAAATTTGTTGTTGAAAAAACTTTTTTTCCTTAAAAGTGCTCATCATGCACTGTATGGCGAACTGTTAGGCAATTATATTTTCTTTGTAAGGAAAAAAATCGTCTAATTCTAAGATAGCGATTTCTTGCAAATTGACTTTACAACTTTTACATTTTTGTTCATAAAAGTTAAGTCAATTTTCTTAAAGTCACTCATACAATCCTTGTCCTTGTCCTTGTTGGCCTTGTCCTTTTTGAGTTCTGTTGATTTAAAAAAAACTATCAAAGAACTTAAGCCCTTTTCAAATGGCAGTCTAGATAAATTTAAAAAAAAAACAAAGTTGCTTGAAAAGACATAGTCTACACACCCACAAAGTTTAATTGGATTCCGAGAGGGTGCTGCCAAACACTGGATGAGTTGGCGTGAAATTCGTCTATAGGGCTACTGTTACACATTTTCTACCAGATACTTTGTTTTGATACTTTCCTTTTCGTGCAGCATGGTCTCAATGCTCACCTGTCTGAAACAACTTACACTACACTATGTTTCTCACGAACACTTTTCTGGCTTTTCATCCCAACAGTATGCTATGAAATGTAAGGTCAATCCAATATGGCGCCCGTCGTTGCACACAATCAAACCCCATCCTACACAACAACCGAGCTATACCATCATCACTGCACATCTGCAAAGAGTTTAGCTGAAAATGCACTTACCAATACGAAGAGACGCAACAATCATTAACGACAACGATGATGCCGATGATGATATCAACATTGACGTTCATGAACACTCGCGCCGACAGAGTGGTGGGCGAACGGAGCATAGGAAAACAAACATGAAAAACAGCGAGAATAAATAGGTAGAACGAATGTCGGAACGAAAGCGATACGCGCAAAGCCGCAAAGATACACATTGATGGGCGAGGAGATGTTCCATACGGAACATTATGAAGTCAGCCGACACAACACGACATCGCGCATTAGCATGACACCGACCGACGACCGTCAGTTGTTTTTTACCAGGAAATGGAAGGTGCATTCTTCGTGACGAGATATTTGTCTGGCTGGGCGGTTTTCTTCCTGAGTAATGTAGGAGAGCGTTGATTGAGCCATAAACCTAAGAATGTTGTAAAATTTACGCTGTGCTTATTTATGAGTATTTATTGAAGAAGAATTGAGTATACTTTGAATACATTTATCAAAAATAATCTATTCTATGGCAATTCAAAGCATCAGATGGCATCATGCTGATCACTGACCGATAACTTACGATAGAGAGGATATTGAATAAGGATTTAAATGGCTGAATTACAAAAGTCACTTGCTTTTGTTTTAACTTTTTAAGGCGTTGCTTTAAATAACCTAGACAAACACCCCTATACACGTTTAAAACTGTTTTGACTTGTTTCAAAACGGGAATAGAGATGATTTGTCTTGAAACAGTATTAATGAATAGCACTTGTTTTTATTTTAATTGGAGATAGTTATTATCGAGTTTTAATGATTATTGCAATGTTTTTCGACAACTATTAGTTAAAACTTGATAATGTCTAACTCTGTCTGCTTAGTGTTGAATTAATTGGTTCACAATGTTCGTAGTCAATTAATGCAATCAAACGTTGAGTTAACCAATGTATACATATCAGTTCGTGAATAACTACATGGTCCCACACTACATTGCCCACTGCAATCTACGTTGCAAACTTTTGAAACACACATAAAACCTGAAATATCGTTGAGATCTACTGAGGAAGAACAAAGAATAATTCTATACTCTATGGTAAAGAGCAAGAAGAAGCATCGTCCAAATGTCTAAAGTAGTCCCGCTCAAAGTCGCTGATGAGACGTGCTTGGTCCGTTTGAAAGTTTTGCTTTTTCATCTGGTCGACTGCCATCAGAAGCTTCTTGTAATCAGCCAGTACTTCGCTTCTTTGTTTTCTTAATTGTTTAATTTGTTTTTCGTAAGTCAATCGCTCCTGTCGTGCTGCATCTCGTGTCTCCTACGAAGATAAAAAAAAAAGTCCTACATGAGTGGATTCTGTTAACGAAGGGTGCTACACATGCGATCGTAAACATCATCTTCAGAGCGATAAAAGCATGCAAGCCACCACTAATGGCACTAAGGCCAGTATCACAGCATTCGATAATATACACTCCGACTGCCTGAGAACAAAGTAACATCCATAACAGAGAAAGAAAAAGAGACCTTTTCAGCATCGTTGGCAATGGTGAGCTTGATCTTGAGACCGTCGTTGTCTTCCTGTGTTTTGAATAGTTTTTTCTCTAGATTTTGGTTGTTCTGGGTCAAGCAGCGTATCTCGGTTCGTGCCGTTGATAGCTCTTTGGCACTGTTAATTATTTGGACATCCTTTTCCTGTGGAAGAAAGCAGGTCAGTGATGTTGCATTTTTGTGGCTTTGGAATTGGGTTTATTGCTTGATTAATTAGCGGATATGTAGACAAAATATAAAGACATATTTAGAGCACAAAAAAAATCTCGGGAATTCTTTTGATCATCTTCGATATATCTTTAAGAGTGGAAATAAATTAATTATTTGGATACAAGAAAGGCAAAGAATTCAAAAATAAACATACCTTAACTTGTTTATCCAGTTCTAAATTGCGCTCCTCATATTTCTTAACCGTGCGTTCCAAAGCAGCATTTTTCGTTAGCAACTGTTCTTTGAAATTTTCCAACTGCTTCAGCCGGTCCAGTGCCAAATTTAAATCCTTTACGTTCGCTTCATTTTGCTTTTGAACCGACTCCAGCTCAGTTTGAATAATTGCAACCTTTGATTTCAAAAACCTGAAAGAAGCCAACGCATAATTTACGCGTTCATCATCCCCACCTCTTCTGGCGCATGGAGTTAACCATCGAACTTACTTTATCAACCCCTCCGAGCTGATGTTCTTTTTTTCGAGCACTTTTGGCACGACATCGGCTACATTCTTGTTAACATTCTTCCCAACGGCCGTTGCACTCTGCTTGGCAACGGATTTGTTGTTAATTTTTTTCTCACTTGTCTTCACCAGCTGAAGCTCTTCCTTCGCAGTACCGATTGTGGAATTTGAGTCCTTTTCGCTGACCACGGACTTTTCCTCGGTGCATTGGGTGCTGTCGTTGAATTCCGTTTCCGCATCCGATGGACTCATCGGATCGCAATCATTTTCTTTGTTTCCCCCATCACTGGAACAACTCGCCGAACTGTCCGACTGGACCGATTGATGATTGTTCAATTTCCTGATGTTGTTCTTCATTCTTCTCTTAGTATGCATCCAATTGGCATTTTCGTTCAATTCAAATAATCCACGTGATTTGGCGTTAATTTCCTCGTTCATTCGAAAAAGGACACGCTCGCGCTCCAACAGAACGGCATCCATGTTCTTCATTGAAGAAAGTTCAAGAATCCACACCGCAAATTGTTACCTTAAACTTCAGAGTTCAATGGTTCACCGTTGAATGAAATGGGGGGGAAAATTCTCGGTCCTAATCACCGTGCTGTGTGTTGTTCAATGTTTCATGTTTTATTTACCGACAATATGACAAAGTGCGAACTATGCCGTTTGCATGGTTACAGAATGTTTGGTGTCGGGGATGTGTTGCTTGCGAATGAAATGCACCGTTGTCTGTTGAAGCATACTTCAGCATAGTTTTGATTGAAGCATAATCACCAGGGTGGTTGTCAGTTATGATTTTTTTTAATAGCTTTGCGGGGGAAAAGTTCACAATACAGCTTTTCCAAGCAAATCTAAGCTTGATAGCCAATTTAATAATCCATTTATCTAATTATCGCATTAGCGTTAACAACGCCTCATTTGGAATTGTTTTTCATCATTTATTTTTTACATTTACTCATTTATTTATCAAAATGATTCAACTGACTATGTCTCAGGGAATAAAATTTAAACTAAATAGTAACGGCCAGTGCACACTGGGCCAGAATGAAAAATTAGCAGGAATGAATTATTTTCACTATGAAGATGCAACTTTACAACAAAACTGTCTTCGGAAAAGTTGCAGCTTATAATTGGGGCTTTAATTTGACGTCAGTTTCAGATGGGGTGGTCCTTGAATATATTGAAATAAAAATTCCATCTTACACATTTCTTGACATAAAGCAATACAATGCTCTACAAAGTTGTTATTTATTGAATTTAAAGCAACTTTGCTGCAAAAACCATAGTCGTAGGTCTTGTGTGTCATAAGTTATGATCATTTTTAAATTTTTAGAACTTGCTTAAATACACACTTTGAGGAAAAAAGAACGTTATTTCGTAGATTCCTTCAAAAGATATCGCAATTTTAGTCTATATATTACGATTTTTTCAAATCAAATTGTTTTTAAAGGGGGAAAAACGGGGATACAAATACGATTGCATATGAATGATAAAGAGCAGCGAGCAGCAGCGCTATAACCAAGCTATTTAACACCTGCATTCGGAGGAAATGCCAATGCAGCACCAGAGCTTCTGTTCTCCAGGTTAGAAGCGGCTCAAAACAGCGTCTGTTCCCCATGTCAGGGGCGGCTGAATCACCGTCCATGTGCCAGCGTGGGACTCTAAATTCAACTGAGCACTATGGTCCTCCGGAAAGTAGGGAGTTGGTGTCAGGCCCTGCAAGCCAGCCGTAAAAAAAAGCAAGCACAGGAACATTTACAGCAGAATACGACCCAGAACAATCGGCGAGGACCACAGCGACGTAACAGGACTAGCGATTGGAAACTCGGTACGTGGAACTGCCGATCGCTCAACTTCGTCGGAAGTACCCGCATACTTTCCGATGCACTGAAGGATGGCATCGGCAAGTTTGGCATCGTAGCGCTGCAGGAGGTGTGCTGGAAGGGATCCATGGTGCGTACGTTTAGAGGTAACCATACCATCTACCAAAGCTGCGGCAACACACACGAGCTGGGAACAGCTTTTATAGTGATGGGTGACATGCAGAAGCGCGTGATCGGGTGGTGGCCGATCAATGACCCAATGTGCAGGTTGAGAACCAAGGGCCGGTTCTTCAACTTCAGCGTTATCAACGTGCACAGCCCACACTCTGGAAGCACCGATGATGACAAAGAGGCATTTTACGCGCAGCTCGAACGTGAGTACGACCGCTGCCCATACCATGACGTCAAGATCATCATCGGGGACCTCAATGCTCAGGTTGGCCATGAGGAGGAATTTAGACCGACTATTGGAAAGTTCAGCGCTCACCAGCGAACGAACGACAACGGCCTCCGGCTTATTGATTTCGCCGCCTCCAAAAATATGGCCATTCGTAGCACCTACTTCCAGAACAGCCTCCAGTATAAGTACACCTGGAGATCACCGCAGCAGACAGAATCGCAAATCGACCACGTTCTGATCCATGGACGGCACTTTTCCGACATTACCGACGTCAGGACCTATCGTGGCGCTAACGTCGACTCCGACCACTACCTGGTGATGGTAAAACTGCGCCCAAAACTATCCGTCGTAAACAACGTACGGTACCGACGCCCGCCACGGTACAACCTAAGCCGGCTGAAGCAACCGGATGTCGCCACGGCCTACGCGCAGAATATCGATGCAGCGTTGCCGGATGAGGGTGTGCTCGACGAAGCCCCTCTCGAGGACTGCTGGAGGAATATCAAAGCAGCCATCAACGACGCAGCAGAGAACGTCGTCGGGTACGTTGAGCGGAGTCGAGGGAACGACTGGTTCGACGAAGAGTGCAGGGAGGTTTTGGAGGAGAAGAACGCAGCGCGGGCAATAATGCTACAGCACGGGACCCGGCAGAACGAGGAGCGTTATAAACGAAAGCGGAAGCAGCAGACCCGCCTATTTCAGGAAAAGAAACGCCGCCTGGAAGAAGCTGAGTGCGAGGCGATGGAGCAGCTGTACCGTTCCCAAGAAACACGGAAGTTCTATCAGAAGCTCAACACGTCCCGAAAAGGCTTTGTGCCGCGAGCCGAAATTTGTAGGGATGGGGGCATTCTGACAGACGACCGTGAGGTGATCGAAAGGTGGAAGCAGCACTACGACGAACACCTGAATGGCGCAGAGGACGCGGGCGTTGAAGTCCAAGTCAGTGGAAGAAATGACTACGTCAGCACAGCAGAGGATGGGAATGAACCAGCTCCCACGCTGAGGGAAGTTAAGGATGCTATCCAAGAATAACAAAGCCGCTGGCAAAGATGGCATCGGAGCTGAACTCATCAAGATGGGCACGGAAAGGCTGGCCATCTATCTGCATCGGCTGATAGTCTGAATCTGGGAAACAGAACAGCTACCGGAGGAGTGGAAGCAAGGGGTTATATGCCCTATCTACAAGAAAGGCGACAAGCTGGAGTGCGAGAACTACCGAGCGATCACAGTCCTAAACGCCGCCTACAAAGTGCTATCCCAGGTCATCTTCCGCCGGCTTTCAACAAAAGTAAATGAGTTCGTGGGAAGTTATCAGGCCGGTTTCATCGACGGGCGCTCGACGACGGACCAGATCTTTACTGTACGGCAAATCCTCCAAAAATGCCGCGAATACCAGGTCCCGACGCATCATCTGTTCATCGATTTCAAGGCGGCGTACGACAGTATCGACCGCATAGAGCTATGGAAGATTATGGACGAGAACGGCTTTCCCGGGAAGCTCACTAGACTGATCAAAGCTACGATGGACGGTGTGCGAAACTGCGTGAAGATTTCGGGCGAACATTCCAGCTCGTTTGAATCACGCCGGGGACTACGTCAAGGTGATGGACTTTCGTGCCTGTTGTTGAACATTGCGCTAGAAGGTGTCATGCGAAGAGCCGGGCTCAACAGCCGGGGTACGATTTTCACTCGATCCGGTCAGTTCGTTTGTTTTGCGGATGACATGAACATTGCCGGCAGAAGATTTGAAAAAGTGGCAGAAATGTACACTCGCCTAAAACGCGAAGCTGCGAAAGTCGGACTGGAGGTGAATATGTCGAAAACAAAGTACATGCTAGCAGGAGGTACCGAGTGCGACAGGGACCGCCTAGGCAGCAGTGTTACGATAGACGGGGATACATTCGAGGTGGTGGAAGAATTCATCTACCTTGGATCCTTGCTTACGGCTGACAACGACAACAGCCGTGAAATCCGAAGACGCATCATCAGTGGAAGTCGTGCCTACTACGGGCTCCAGAAGAACTTGCGGTCAAGAAAGATTCACCCCCGCACTAAATGTACCATGTACAAAACGCTGATAAGACCGGTTGTTCTCTACGGGTACGAGACGTGGACGATGCTCGAGGAGGACCTGCAAGCACTTGGTGTTTTCGAACGCCGTGTGCTTAGGACCATCTTTGGCGGCGTACAGGAGGATGGAGTGTGGCGGCGAAGATGGAACCACGACCTCGCTGAACTCTACGGCGAACCCAGCATTCAGAAGGTCGCGAAGGCTGGAAGGATACGGTGGGCAGGGCATGTTGCGAGAATGCCGGACAACAACCCTGCAAAAATTGGGTTTCCTTCGAATCCGGCCGGTACAAGAAGGCGTGGGGCACAGCGAGCTTGATGGGCGGACCAGGTGAAACAGGATCTGGCGAGTGTGGGTCGTCAACGAGGTTGGAGAGAGGCAGCCATAGACCGAGTATATTGGCGAAATGTTGTAGATGAAGTCATATCGTAAATACGATGTATGGCTAATTAAATAAATAATAATGAATGATAAAGAGAAGAGGTCTCTTTTGTATATTAATACTCAGGTGAATTTAGAAAAAATTTGGGCTAAATGTACTATGAATGTATGTCCTTTTTAAAATAAAATTCTTGATTTTTTCTTAAATGTTGATGGCAACGACGAATAAATCACCATATTTATATTTCAATAAAAAAACCTAATATATGCATTGTTTTCAATTTAAATCGATGAATTTGCTTATTTTGCTTATTTTTATTTTGATAAAATTTGTAGTTAAAGTGGTCTTCCAATATACAGAGATGTTAAAAATGTCTTTCCTGATCTGTCAGTGTTCTGGGACGGTGTAATTTCCCTTATTGCTGAGGAACCGATACCGTTTTTGATAATGAGTGGAGAATTTCTCCCTCTCTTCCTTATCAACTATTTGATATAGATCGGGTATTGAATATCACCCGATAACGACTCGCAGCTTCAATTGCACGCTAGCCACCGAGATATACAAACGTGTTAAATATATCGTTATTGAAAGTACCTAGTGCGTAATTTGGTGGGGGAGAAAGATCACTGTGGTCACCAGCTGACAGCTAAGCTCATTTGACTGTACATCACCGTTCATACGATGTCGACGGACGACGATCTATCCAGGCGATTGGAGCAGCTGACCAAACGAAGGACGACCCTACTGGCTCAACTAGATTGGGCAGAACAGTTCGTGGCGCAATACAATGCCGGACGGGATGAGCTCGAGGTACCACTGCGCCTCGAAGAATTGCAAGCCGCCATTGAGGACCTGGAAACGACCAATGAGGGTAAGACCGTCAATCTCGATATTCGTGTTTCGTTTGAACCAAAGCTTTTCCGAATTAAAGCCAACCTGAAAGCCAAACTGCCCCCGTCAATTCCTTTTCAAGTCAGTCGCCCTCATGAAACCCCCTTTCGAGTACCTTCCACCTTGTCTAGTTTGAAGTTGCCTACTATTTCGCTCCCAGAGTTTGACGGTGATTACCGTCAGTGGCTAACGTTCCATGACACGTTTGCTAAGCCCTCATTCACGACAACGAGGAGTTGCCTGTGATCCAAAAATTTCATTATTTGCGCGCAGCCCTTAAAGGAGAGGCAGCGCAACTGATTGAGACGATTGCAATCAGTGCTGCAAACTATCCACTGGCATGAAATTCGTTAATTAGCCGATACTCCAACGAATATTTGCTTAAAAAGCGACACCTGCAGGACCTAATGGACGTTCCACGTATGAAGAAGGAGACTGCAGCGGCATTTCACTCCACCCTGGATAAATTTCAGCGACACGTGAAGATCCTTCAGCAGTTGGGTGTGCCAACGACTGCATGGAGTACTTTGCTGGAGCATTTGCTGTGTTAAAAACTTCACGATGACACCATTAAAGTTTGGGAGGATCATGCAGCATCCGTCGACGACCAAAGCTACTCCTGTATGGTCGAATTTTTGGGAAAACGAGTTCGTGTGCTTGAATCGATTTCGGCCAACCATCATGGCGTTCAACATAGTTCCACATCCCAGCCGAGTGGACCGCACGTCCGCAAACAAACTTTCGTCAAGATGTCATCCCATGCCGTAACAGAAAATGCTTTCCCCAAGTGCTATGCGTGTGACAGCCATCATCTGCTTATAAAATGTCCTCGTTTCATGGCTATGGCTGTTCCTGAGAGGTTGCATCTAGTGAACTCCAAGCGCCTTTGTGTGAATTGCTTCCGGCAAGATCATTTCACCCGTGATTGTTTCTCGAATTACACATGTCGAGTGTGTAGAAAGCGACATCATTCTCTTCTTCACTCCGGGTTCTCTAGTGCTTCCAATTCATCCAACCAACATTCCAGTGCCACAGCAAGCCAACGAAATATCAACCCAGTGCCGTCGTCAAGCAACTCCTCAGCCAACGACCAGCGCAGAGTTAAATCCGCTTCTGCGATCACCAAACCGAACGATGTACAGTGCGCCAATGTTGCTCGAGATCCTGTTCCTACCGTTTTCATGCTAACTGTTGTCTTTTGAATCGTGGATGTGTATGGCAAGGAGCATTATGCACGTGCTCTGCTTGACAGTGGATCCCAGCCAAATTTGATGACGGATCGTTTGGCTCAATTACTGCGACTGAAACGCCAAAAATCCTGCGTTGAGGTGCAAGGTATTGGAGAAAAAACGGAATACAATGTATGGCGCTCTGAAACCTGAAACAAGAAACCGGAGTTGCCCAAGAATACGTGCATCAGCTGGAAGCAATCCTACTAACGGAAGAGCAGCTTGACCCAGCTACTCTTAAAGATGACTGGAGGGATATTCGAACCACGATTTATAGCACTGCAAACTACCAAAATGTCATGTAAATTTCTGCACCTGAGACCGACAAATTCAAGCGTCCTTTGGCACATAAGAATGAGTTGAAAGAGATGAGAAAATAAATTCAATCTAACACACTCTCGAGCCTCTTCGAATTTTGGAGAGGGTTACGGCAAGATGATCGATTGTCATTTTTGCTATTCAACATTACATTGGAAAGTGTGATTCGTAGAGCGGGGATAGACACGAGTACTATGATCTTCAGGAAGTGTGTCCAACTATTTGGCTTCGCCGACGACTTTAAGACAATGGCGGAAACGTTCATCAGACTTAAGGCTGAAGCAAGCAGGATTAGGATTATGATTAATGCGTTAAAAACAAACAACATGAGGGGAAGAGGCTCCCGAGCAGACAATGTTAGCCTCCCACCACGAGTTCACATCGGCGGTGATTAAATCGGGGCAGTAGACGAATTCGTGTATCTGGGCTCATTGGTGGTCGCTGATCTGGGCTTATTGGTGATCGCTGATATCAGCGGGATTCAATTACGGCATTATGGCTGGCAATCTTGCCTACTTTGAACTCCGAAGAACGCTAAGATCATACAAAGTTCACCAAACTTCAAAAATGACCATCTACAAGACACTTAGTAGACCGGTAGTCTGGTAGACCACGAAACATGGACATTGTTTGGGGAGGACCAACGTGCCCTTGGCGTCTCTGAAAGTAAGGTGTTGCGTACGAAAATTCAGTACCTACGACCACATGCTCATAGAAAAGTTATCGGAACCCTCCGTGATGTGATCAGTGAACGTCAATCAAATCATAAATTGAATTTCGTAAGAAGAGTCATATCTCACCATAAGAGAATGAATGCAGGTTTTGTATTTTAACGATGACTTATAAAAGTCAACATGAAGTGAAGTAACACGAAAATGAGTTCCACAAGTTATTTCTCATATTATTCAATCATTTCTTTGTAATACATAAAAATGTATTCATCCACTAAGGAAAGAAATATCTGGTTTCATACATTAATGCATTGGTTATCTTCTTGCATCATGCATTAGCACAAATGTCTTCCGCATCATAGCATTCCAGCTGGTCCTTATTCTTGGCTGGTTTTTCAATTCCCAGTTGATTTCCGTCTTCATCAACGCAATAGCACTGCCCTCTCCTACAAGCCAGCGGTCGATAATTTCCATTTGGGCAACATTCCGGAAGTTCCAAACTGTTGTTGTCTATAAGCAGCTTTCTAGCTCTAGCGCATTCTGCAAATCATAAAAGTTGTGAAATAATTGTTCAAAACCTAGATTTTTCACTGAAATACTAACTGCAGTTCATTGATGCAGCATCCGTTGAACTTCTACTTACTACATACGGTTCCATTACACCACCGTCCTTGTTGGCGCAATATTTACTACAACGGACAAAAATCTAGGGTAAGTTTAGGAACAATAAGATAACCGTTAACTGATGGTTACTGAGTGTCATTGACTTGAATCCTGTTAAACCATCCATCTGGTTGACAGATATCCGTATCGAATTCTAGAACATTGAATCCAAGGATCTCGTAATCATGAATCTCCTGTAGCTGATTCAGTTTGACGAGCTCACACTCCCTAAGGAAGGTCGTATTGTCGTGTTGACGTTTATTAACTGAAAGTAAGAACGAATACCTTATATTAAGGCAATGCTTCTCTAATTCAATTACTTACAACAGGGAAGACCTGCCAGTCCTCGAGTTATGTTCTTCCTATCCGATGTTGGTTCACCGCTGTGCATATCAACACATGTACATATATCGTCAACACATTGTAACTGGTCGAACGAACCCTTGGAATCGCAACGCGAAGTTAGTATTGGGTAGCGTGAGTTAAGCAACTTTTGAGCTTTGGCAGCTAGTCGAGAGCATTCTGGAAATATCATAAATTTTATTGATTAAGTATGATTGAGAAATAGGAAACGAAATATACCGCATCTCATCGATATCTGAATGCTGGCAGTGTGGACAGCTTCACCGAAAATCCGGATCCCATCTTCATCGATGCAGTAACAGCTAAAAATAAACATTGCTATACTTTAAATCGAATTGGAAATCTAATGCCAGATGAGTCCAACTAACGTTTGTCCTGGAATGCAAACGACTGGTTCAAAATAGCCATCCGCATCGCATACCGGCCTCTGCATCAAATGACCGATGGTACCGTCTTGTCGCTTCTCGTCAAACTCTTTTTGCGCCTTATAGCACTCGCTTGAGAAAGTCACTGAAATTACAATTTTGTTATACGTTACTCAATCAAGGGTCGGCAGTATTTCTAAATGACGAATGACAATCGATCAGCAAGTTAAAAGAAAACAAATTGTAAGTAATAGACACCCAGTCTACTTGGAATGAAAAAAAATAAACTAGGTAATAATTGTATTTTGAATTTGCTGAGCAACTCATTGCAAACCACCACCATTAACTACAAATAACATACTTGGCTGGCACGTCGGATGTTCCTCTCCTTCGACAACCATGCAGTACAGTCCAGGTCCACAGATTCCGGTTGGCACCGGAGATCCCAGCCCTCCAACGGAGCAATCATCTCCCAGCTTTAGATTTTCTATACACACCTGACAGCACGAGCAAGGACTTATCGATGGCATGATGATTCCATTGTGAGTTGCATTTTGTACCTTACATGCAGATTTCAATCCCTCGCATGGTTCATTTTCGAGATAAGTCTAAAACCAACAAATGCTGCGCATCATCTTTTTACTCATAGTAGCTTTATACTTACGTCACAGAAATCATCCGTACAAACATAATTATTGGGAATTCCCAATTGCGCGTTGACCATTAGTGCTGACAAACAAAAACTTGTAACGGAGAACAACCGAAATGAAGCCATCGTTAAATATTTGCTCAACAGATGGATTATTCCAGTTTAAAAATCACAGCCTTGCCAAATGACTGATTACCTTTCACTCTATCAGCATTTGGAACGACATTAAATTACCTCTTATTGATGCAATTAGTGACATACGACACCTGGCTTATCAGTACAGAGTTTGACAGACTGATAAGATGAGTGGTAGGGTGTGTCGATAGATATTGCCAAACCATCAGTAAAATGACAAAGAGACACACAATGTTTTATTCAGTTTTACTCATATGATTACAGCAAACGGTCCATAATGTAATACACTTTGATCAACGTAGAAACACGGAAGAGTTGGAACTTTCCTCATTGGCCCAGTCTGGAAAGGTGTCGACACCCGGATACACGATAGCACCCCACGTAGGGAAACCGATGCACATTACCATCAATGTGATCACTGTAGGGCCAATGCCGGCCAACGCCATATCTTTGGTGGCAATATTGGCCGCACCAGCCACTATAGCATTGCCTGGTGATCCCACTGGCATGTGGAAGGCATAACTGCAGCACATCGTCGCCGGAAGCATCAAATACAATGGGTGAATTTTGATAACCACTGCCTGATAACGAGATTTGTTAGTTAAATCATTTTATAAATCAGTGTGAAAAGTAAGGTTTGGAGCTTACCAATTCAGCTAATACTGGGATTATGATATTACAGATAGCTACGTTTGAGGTGAATTCGGTGATAACAGTGCTAACTAGGCACACGACGAACAGTGTTGCCAGTTTCGGTAGACTTTGAAGACCGGACAGTGACTCTCCGAGAAGAGTTGACATGCCGGTAGCTTTTCCGGCTTCAGCGAGGGCAAAACCTCCTCCAAGGAGAAATATCAGGCTCCAGTGGACGTTTTGGTTAACATACTTCCATGTGATTAGCGCTGGTGAGGGTTCCGTCGGTAGTGGACCTAGTGGATTGTAGTAAAGAGATTAAATCTGACAACTGGAGAAACTGATTAGACTTGATACTTTTCTGTTCCGTAGATCAAAGCAGAAGAAAACAACTAAACAACTGTAACGACGATAAAAAATACAACACTTGCAATTAGCTCTTACTTGTTACCTTTTGGTTTTAAATCATTTATCGTTGCCAAAATGTGAACTCATCGCGTATTATTTACATTATCTTTGTTTTGTTGACAGAACTGAATCAGTTTCAAATATGGAGTCTAATTGTTCTGATACATTCTGTATACATAAATATCGACAAAACAACATCGCTTTGCTATAGATACAAGATGTACGTAACGGGTGTCCACTAAAAAATGAGAATGATTTCAATACTTTTCCATCAGAACAAAAACGGCCGCATAGAAATGTCACTTTAGATGAATGAATCGTTGCACTCTCCAGAAAATTTTCATACACTCTTATTTCACTCTAACATGTTCAGTCGTGTTCAGCATGCCGTCGAAACAGGAAGAACTGCGCGCGCGCGTTGTACAATTCTTTCAAGCGAACGAAGATCGTGGAAAAAAATACACGGTGGACCATTTTTGTCGTGAAAAAGTTCCGATATCCACCGTATACCGTATCCTGGCATGCATGAGAGTAACCCGGAAGAAAGGTTGCGGCCGTCCAGCGAAAATAATGAATGAGAAAACGCTCCGCTCGCTGCGCAGCATGTTCAACAACAAGGATTCGGTAAGTCAACGGGAAGCAGCCCGAAAGTTCCATTGTTCGAAGTCACTCATCTGCAAGACGCTAAAGAAAGAAGGAATAGTGTGTAGAAAGAAAACCAGATCCCCAGAGTACACAGATGAGCAGATTCAAACCGTGAAATCCCAATGCCGCTGGATGACTCGGAATTACGGCGGAAAATCTTTCGTTCTGGACGACGAAAGCTACTTTCCTCTTTCGAAGTCTCAGATACCGGGAAACGACCGATTCTACACTAAGGACAAATCTACTACTCCTCCAAAAGTAATGTATAAGTTCAAGCACAAATTTGAATCGAAGGTTATGTTATACATCGTAATATCCGATAAGGGTATTTCGAAGCCGTGGTTCAAACCAAGCGGTTTGGCCATCAACCAGGAGGTGTACCAAAGAGAATGTTTGCAGAAAATACTCATCCCATTTCTTAAACAACATCACTCGGATGGCAAATACGTGTTTTGGCCGGACAAGGCATCATCGAACTACGCAAAAAAAACGCTAACGTTTTTGGAGAGCCAAAATATACCATATGTCCCAAAAGACCGGAATCCGACAAATTTGCCACAGTGCCGTCCTATCGAGGATTTCTTCGGTCTTTTGAGCTCCATGGTATACAAGGATAATTGGAAGGCCAAGAACACCAAGCAACTTACCAACAGGATCAAAAGCTGCATCCGAAAAATCGATGTGGCTGCCGTCCAACGGTCATGTTCCAGCATAACGACTAAGCTGCGCCGCACGGCGGACCACGGACCATATGACAATATTCACTAAACTTAGTTTGAAGATTTAAGTTGACCCTTTTAATAAAATAAATCAGTTTGAACAAAACTTCACTGGTATTTTTTTCCTGACCCATTCTTTTCGTTCTCATTATTTAGTGGACACCCGTTAAACGGTTTCTTACCCCCCCCCGGGAATATTTCTAAAACTATTTTTTTTTTGCGCCCTTACACCCCCCCCCCCCGCGGCCAAAAGAACACAAAAAACGCCCGAAAAAAACAAAAAAATCTCACCAACAAAAACTTTTTTTGGCCGCCTCCTTTTTTTTTTTTTGGGACACAAAATTTTCCCCCCAAATTTTTTTTTTCTTTACCCACAAAAAAAATTAGAATAAAACAAAAAAAATTGATGAATTTTAACTGGGGTGTAAATATCCCCTCGTTTAATTCCAAGCCAAAGGAAGCGTGAACAACGAAATTGTTTGCAATCTTTCATACACAAGACTAGATTCAGGCGTTATTTAGCTTAAATTTACATTAAATATCCCATTAATTTGTGCCAAATCTAGCGTTCCCTTTATGTGCATTAGATAACGCAGAAAATTACATGTTTTTTTTTCAAACTGTGTTCGCGAAAGAAGTGATCACCAGTTTGTTGTTTGCCAAGAAGAAGCCGACATAGATTGTCAAGGTGATAGGGTGCCATTTGGCAACAGTTTACCGCATAAAAAAGTCCCTGCAGGATGGTCCTAAGCAGCGGAAGCCGGGAAGCGGACGTCCGAGCTTTGCACGCACGCTGAACGTGATCAAATCGGTCCGTACAAAAATTGCTCGCAATCCGGTGCGTTCCATAAGAAAACTTGCAAAGGAAGCCAATATTTCGGAGAAATCCATGCGGAGAATCATCAAAGAAGACCGGCATGCATCTTCCAGAGCCAGAGTGAAACGCCACTTGATTACGGACCGGGTCAAGGAACTACGAGTGACTCGTTCCAAGAGATTGCTTTCCTTGTTGAAGAAGGAAAAAATGATAATCCTGTTCTCCGACGAAAAGCTTTTCAGCATCGATGCTGTGGCCAACAGCCGCACGGACCGGTTCATTTCACCGCAGAAAATGGAGAACGTTCCAGAAAAAGTGAAATTCAAATTTTGACTTCTGAAGGCTCAATAAAGCTTTAACAATGTCCTGAAAATATGTATTAGGTGCGCAACTAAGTTCCCGCTGTTTAGCAATAGATGGCGCCAGTAGTAAGTGCTGGTCGAATGTTGTACATCTCAAGCGTCATAAACCAAGCTCAGACATATGGTAAACAAACCGCTTTGCCAAATCAGTGATTTTGGTTTAGTGTTATATATTTTGGTTGTTTGAAGATGTCTGATTTCGTGCCAAATAATCGTCATTTGCGGGAAGTGTTGATTTTCTTCTTTCATTCGAAGAAAACGGCGGCTGAAGCACATCGAGAGCTCCAAAAAGTTTACGGTGATGCTGCTCTGAGTGAAACAACGTGTCATGATTGCTTTCGTCGCTTCAAAAGCGGTGATTTCAGTGTTGATGATCGTCCGCGTGAAGCAAGGCCAAAAAACTTCGAAGACTCTGAATTGGAGGCATTGCTCGATGAGGATCCGTGTCAAACGCAAGAAGAGCTTGGTTCAGGATTAGGAGTTTCCCGCCAAGCCGTTTCTAAGCGATTGCATGCGTTGGGAATGATTCAAAAGCAAGGAACTTGGGTTCCTTACGATTTGAAGCCAAGAGATGTTGAGCGTCGTTTTTTCGTCTGTGAACAACCCAACAAACATCGGTGTTGAATTAGAGCTTGTTCAAACAAATTTGGAGAAGCTATTCAGCTATTCTAGAAGAAACAGCTGAATAGCTTCTCCAAATTTGCTTGAACAAGCTCTAATTCAACACCGATGTTTGTTGGGAACTGCTCCAGCGGCAAAAAAGGAAGTGTTTTCTACATCGCTTTGTGACGGGTGACGAAAAATGGATTTATTACAGTAACCCAAAACGGAAACATTCATGGGGACTGCCCGGGCATGCTTCAACATCGTCGCCTAGGCCGAATATTCACGCTGCGAAGGTTATGCTGTGTATTTGGTGGGACCAAGTTGGTGTTATTTATTATGAGCTGTTGAAACCAAACGAAACCATTACCGGGGAACGGTATCGAACTCAATTGATGCAATTGAGCTGAGCACTGCACGAAAAACGGCCACAATACGAGCACAGACACGAAAAAGTGATTCTTCAGCATGACAACGCTCGACCTCACGTTGCGAAACCCGTGAGAACCTACTTGGAAACGCTCAAATGGGATGTCCTACCCCACCCGCCATATTCTCCTGATATTGCACCGTCCGATTATTATTTGTTCCGTTCGATGGCACATGGTCTCACTGGTCAGCAATTCCACTCATATGATGACATCTCAAAATGGCTTGATTCTTGGATAGCATCAAAAGACGAAATGGTATTCACGTTCTACCAGAAAGATGGGAAAAAGTCGTAGCTAGTGATGGGCAATACTTTGAATAATTCGTTTGTAATCTTTGTTTTCAAAATAAAGTTCCTTTTTCACCAAAAAACCGCGAGAACTTACTTGCGCATCTAATACATGTTCAAAAAGTTTAAAATTGACTTTCAACAGCATATTTATCATGAAATTATATCATTAATATATTTTTAGTTCTCCAAAGTACTCTGGGCATTCGATCTTGTCAATCTACAGGCTCAATGAAGTCATGAATAATGTCCTGAAAATTTTTATGAGTACGTTCAGTTCAAGACAGTCTTCGGACAACATACTCATCATTGAATCGTTTCAATGAGATATTTTATTCTCCCCAAAGTAATTTGAAGATAAGATATCAAAGACTTACTTGCTCAATTTAGCCATAAGCAATATTTTTAAGGTTTATATGAATTCAGGAAGTCGATGAGAGCCTTCTAACAACATGCACATAATTTAATAAATTTAAAAGAACATTTAAGGCCTACCAAGGTATTGTGAAGTGCAGATCTTAAGAACTTCGAGCACAATGATGTCTTAAACAATATCCTAAAGTTTTTTTTGAGTTTGTGAAATTCAAGAGAGCCTCTTGGAAACATGCACTTTATCTAATCTTTTCAATAAGATATTAAATGCTCTCCAAAGTATACTGAATATAAGATCTTGAGGGACTACTTCCTCGATTAAGTCACGAGCAATATCCTTAAAGTTTGTCATGAGTTCATGAAGTTTATGAGGGCCATGCACTTCATTGAAACGATTCGAAGGGGTATTCAGAACTCGATATATATCACCTCTTTTTTAATACAGGCTCTTCAAAAATAATAACATTCATTACACATTGCCACGCAGTCCTTCATCAACTTTGGCTTGAACTCCATGGCGTTGTCGCTTGTGGTTTTTTTGCACACCCAGTTCAAACAGAACAATTGTGAGTAAATGACTGGATAATGCGTACCATTGCTACTTCGCGTATATGGTATAAAATAAATCATTCTGTGATCCCTAACCTCTTGTTCAGTAACTCCTATCCCTATTTCCACGTAGTGTCGATTTGGGTATGAGTAACCATTGGAAAGATCAAGTAAAATACCCCGGAGAGACCTTGGTCAAATTCTGACATGCAAGGAGGCAGTGCTCTTCGAAAAGTGCAGTTTATCTTAGCGTCTGTTCTCTATGTCAGTTGCAATTAATGAAAAAGTAAATACGGACCGGCACAATCGGCAAAGGCTTAGGTGAAGAAATAAGGACTACGATTGGAAACGTTTTAGTAATTATTGACATGAAATCTGAGGTAGGACGGAAGGCAATGTACATACCGGTAATTCGACCGAACAGCCTGCATGGCGCATCGAACGATAACGGTAAACGGTGTGTGAACTTTGTGGCTTTCGGTGGTTTAGTAGTCCGAAGTACCTTATTTACCCGCAGCCACTAATTCACTTGGAGATCACCTGACCAACGCAGAACTAAATCAACCATGTTTTAATCGACGGTAAATTCTTCTCCGATATTATCATCGTTCGCAACTACCGTAGTGCGAGACTCGGACCACTACCTAGTTGCAGTATGTGTGTTCTCAAAACATTCGACGGTGTACAACAAGTGTTGAATTCGGACGAGAGCGAATGTGGAACGGGTCTGATAGGCACGGAACATGCAACTCTAGAACAAGACCACAAACAATGGAGGAACTGTACCAACAGAATACGGTGGCCAAGCCCCGCGCCAGGAAGCTTTACCGCGAGTGGGTTGGTGCAGCCGAAATGCATCGTAATAGATGACGAGACGTACATTAAAGCAGACGCTACGCAGATTCCCGGGGGGGAGTTTTTCTTTAGCAAGTCCCGCCTGGATGTTCCGGAGAAGTTACGGAAGAAGAAGGTCGACAAGTTTGCCAAGAAGTTCCTAGTGTGGCAGGCGATCTGTGGGTGCGGCTAATTCAGCCAGCCGTACATAACGACCGACACCATCAATGGCGAAATATATAAAGAAGAATGTAACCAGAAGCGCCTGCTACCCGAGCAGGAGAAAACAACTTATGAATACCTAATGTTGATCTAGCTCACTGGCCTTGGTATTAAAGAGCTCAGATTAAAAAGTAAAATACCTAATCAAAATACCTAAGAATTGCAAGCAAAATATCTCTCGAATAAAACAACTTGTTATTTTGGATACCTGGGAATACCTTAGAGGTACACACTTAGAAATTATGAACTGTACACGAGACGTAACTCATGTCTGTAAAAAGTCGGGGAACATAAAGAGAGATTCCGTGTAAAATTATGTCTCCAGAAACTGACCCATACGCAATTCGAGAAAAGATGTGTTTGATCGAATTTATTTTCTCATCGCTTTCAACTCACTCTTATGTGCTAAGGGACGCTCGCATGTGTCGGTCTCAGGAGACAGAAATTTACATGAAATTTTGGTAGTGTGTACTATTTTGATATTGACTTACCTCGGGTCACACCCCGAGGAGGAGAAAAATATGAATACCTTAATTTGATCTTGATAACTGAAGTTGGTAAAATACCTAAGAAAAATACCAAAGAATTGCAAGAAAATTATCTTACGATTAACAAAACTTGTTATTTGGGATACCTGAGAATACCTGAGAGGTACTGTTTTGGTATAGTCTTATTACGATTTTGCATTCGAAAAACATTGTGGGAACATTTTTATAGTATTATCCTTAGGTATTTTACCTCTTATGCAGCGCTCTTAAATAGCAAGGCCAGTTATCAAGATATTCGGTCCTTCTCGGGACCCAATTTTGAACGGATCTGGCATCGAGCCATTACGCGAAGCCGGTGATGAAGTGGTACGAAGCCAACGATGTTGTTTTTGTACCGAAGGTGGCAAATCCGTTAAACTCGCCAGAACTTCGCCTAATAGAAAAGTTCTGGGCGATTATGAATGGCAAGCTCCAGAAAAAGGGAAGGTCTTTAAAAGGATTTGAAGAAAGAGTGGATATAAGGTTTGATAATATTTGTTTATTTATTCCCTGAGAGTATCAAAAATATCCGACCTAAAATGAATTTGTGTTGATAATTTTTGCCTGTTGAATTGTTTTCGAGTACAGTTTTTATTAAAAATCTTTGTTGAATTCTATATTTGTCATTGAATGCATTAGACATAGTCAGTTTAAAGCTGCATAAAGGATGACTGAAGAGATGATGGACAGACGACTACCGGCTATACCTGGTAACGGCTTTAGCCCCCCACATTTTAGGGGCTGCTATAAAATGAGTTTTACTTATTGTTTCCTACGGCATGGTTGTACTTAGGACCTAACATTAACCCACAAGTTCATCACCCCAACAACTGTAAATTCGGTCCATGTTTTCATGTTGATTCAATGAATGTGTTTCAAGGGATCTCTTCTTTTTTCTCATGCATTGCTTCTCCGTGGATATTAAAGAAAAGGATGGTAAACAAAATAGTGAGGCGATTGAGAGAGATGAAGAAGAAGCGTCAATGCCGAACGCATGAGGCGAACAAACTGCCAAAGAAACTTACAAAGGACGCTTATGGCGTTTGCAGCCAGTGCTGATACTCACTCGGGTATTAGTTCCGAAACTAATAACAGAGAAATAATAATATCTTGTTATTATTTAGACACACTGAATCATAAATTCAAATTGAGTTTAGTTTCCGAGAAAGGAAATGACATGTAGGTATTCAATATCGTTACACTACTCTTACTCATCCAAATAGTTTGCTGTTTTCCCACAATCACATTACATTTTAACAAATAGACATATACACAAGATATTGAGTAAGAGATACATTCTAATAAACATGCATGCTCATAGTTTCACAAGAACAAGAACACTACAATCATAACGATTCCAGCTCTGGCTCAACAGAAAGTGATCGTTTATTTTCTGTTAAAGGCAATAAACCACCAGCCAAGCCATCAGACCTAAGAAAATCTGGAATTTGATGATAGTATGCTTCTCATGAATCATGCCAGGACTTCAAATGACAAAAATGGTACTTTTCAGGGCTACAAAACACCAACAGTTCTTTTCAAGACCCCAAAAAAGATGAAAAGAGTTGAATTTTGAGAGTTAATCGATTAAACAAACACATACAGGGGATGATCAAAAAGGAGAAGACTAGCAAAATTTTGTCCAGATTCAAAGTGATACAGTTCGGTGAATAATAAACCGATTTTACTTGAAAATTGGATATATTATATTTTTCTCAGAAATTAAAATTCATAACAAGTCTGTCAGTGGTTAAAGATCGTCAATCGGCCCATAAACAACCGAGATATGGCCATTTCCGTAAAATGTAGTTTTTTACCCTTTTGCCTGACACTTCTTATGTTGAAAAACTCCTTTTTAATTTATCTGTAACTCTGCGTACCCTTAACCAAATTAGATGCAACTTTTTCCATACGCTTACAAATTTATCCTAGTTTTTGGAAGAGTAGCGGACATTTCGTTATTTTCCGTAGTTCCGGATTCATTATCGGGAATCGTGAAGGAAGTACCCTACCAGTGTAATGGCCAGAGTTAGAACTGTATCAAACCTGGCTTGCGACATATCAAACTTCATGATTTTACAAACCAATACCACTGGTAGTCAACCTGAGAGTATTCTTTCACATTGGCCACACCTGGTGACGTTCCAGATTCCGGATTCCCCCAGGGAAGTGGCCAGATTTCGAATGATGTCAAACCCTGGCTTGCGACACATCAAACTTCATGATTTTACAAACCAATACCGCTGGTGGTCAACCTGAGAGTATTCGATCACATTGGCCACACCTGGTGACGTTCCGGATTCCGGGTTCCCCCAGGGAAGTAGCCAGATTTCGAATGATGTCAAACCCTGGCTTGCGACACATCAAACTTCATGATTTTACAAAACAATACCGCTGGTGGTCAACCTGAGAGTATTCGGTCACATTGGCCACACCTGGTGACGTTGCGGATTCCGGGTTCTCCCGGGGAATTGGCGAGATATAGAACGATTCCAAACTATGGATTGCGACACATCAAACTTCATGATTTTACAAATCAAGATTACTGGTGCTCAACCTGAGAGTTTTCGGTCACATTGGTCAGACCTGGTGACGCTCCGGGATCCGGGTTCCCCCAGGGAAGTGGCTGGATTTAGAACGATGTCCAACCTGGCTAGCAACACATCAAACTTCATGATTTTACAAACCAATACCACTGGTGGCGAATCTGAGGTTTCTATTGTGGGCATCAGGATTCAATGGCAAATTATTCAAACATAGTTTCGACAATATATAAAAGTTCGGATATGCTAACAATAATTCAGTTATTTTGATTAGATAGATCGTTTCAAAGGAAAATCGCGTTTAATAAGGCGTGGGTCAACCATTCGCATTCAAAACGGCTAGGATACGCCTAGGGATGGAATCGTACAATTTTCGGATTGTTTCGATAGGTATTTTATACCACTCATCGATCAAAACCTTCTCTAACGCTTTTAGAGACGATGGTGGTGGAAATACACTTCTCACGCGTGCTTCTAATGTAGACCAAAGTGGCTCGATAATGTCTTTATGATTTGAGCAGTGTGGATTGGAGCGTTGTCATCTTGGAAGATTCCTCTGCCATCAGGAAAGATTGTCTTCATCATTGGCAGCACCTGTTGGGCAATTGTGTTATTTTAAGTATATTGTGAAGGTTTTCTAAAAAATACCTGGTCATCCAATATTTCTTGATAATCTTTGGCCTTTATTTTTACCTTCATAGCAACTAAAGGCCCAAGAGAATGCCACGATATTGGACCCCTTCCATAACTGACCCTCCGCCATTTTTAACGGTTGGCAGAAGGCAACCAGGGTTGTAGGCTTCTCCAGGAGTACGCCATACGTACACTCGACCTGTAGTTGGAAACAAGGTAAAAGATGATTCGTCCGACCACACAACTTGGTTCCATTGATCTGGCGTCCATTCCTTATGATCCTTGCACCAGCGCTCCTGTTTACCGCGTTTTGCGGTTTTATTAGCGGTTTAGAAATGGCCGCACGAGCGTAAAGATTCATGTCGTGCAGCTCCCTTCGGACAGTTGATGTAGAAACTGGTTCTTGAAGCGCATTGTTCAAAGCAGCAGTTGCTTTAACAGCACTAATGCGTCTGTCTGCTTTGACTATGCGCTTCAACGAACGTTGCTGCCGGTCATCCATCTTCTGCTTCCGTCCACAGCTACTTTTATCAGGCGATGTTTTTCCATGTTTTTTATATTCCGACATTATCCGGCAAACTGTGGCCCTGGCAACACCAACCAGTTTGCATGTTTCAGCGATCGAAGCACCGGCTTCTCGAGCACCGACTATACGGCCCCGTTGAAATTCCGTAAGCTCTAATGGCATTTCGAACTGCACACTTCAGCACTTAACCTTGCTTTGTCCCAAGCGCAAGCACTCAATCCTGTCACCTTTTGTCTTCTTCTATGCAAACATGTACACGGATAAAAAATAATGCCCAATTTGAGTTCTATTCCGCCAGGTCGATGGTTCCGTACGCCAAATTAATTTTGAGTTATTTTTCAATTAATTTTGAGTTATTAATTTTGAGTTATTTTTAGTTTAGGTATTGTTTTGTAAAATCATGAAGTTTGATGTGTCGCAATCCAGGGTTTGACATCATTCGAAATCTGGCCACTTCCCTGGGGGAACCCGGAATCCGGAACGTCACCAGGTGTGGCCAATGTGAAAGAATACTCTCAGGTTGACTACCAGTGGTATTGGTTTGTAAAATCATGAAGTTTGATATGTCGCAAGCCAGGTTTGATACAGTTCTAACTCTGGCCATTACACTGGTAGGGTACTTCCTTCACGATTCCCGATAATGAATCCGGAACTACGGAAAATAACGAAATTTCCGCTACTCTTCCAAAAACTAGGATAAATTTGTGATTGTATGGAAAAAGTTGCATCTAATTTGGTTAAGGGTACGCAGAGTTACAGATAAATTAAAAAGGAGTTTTTCAACATAAGAAGTGTCAGGCAAAAGGGTAAAAAACTACATTTTACGGAAATGGCCATATCTCGATTGTTTATGGGCCGATTGACGATCTTTAACCACTGACAGACTTGTTATGAATTTTAATTTCTGAGAAAAATATAATATTTCCGATTTTCAAGTAACATAAAAAACAACAAGCTGCAGAAAATTAGCACATTTGACTCAACCTCAAAGTATCCGTGATATCTCCGATGTCCGGAAGTCAAATCAAATTTTGAATAAACATACTGAAACTAGAATAAATTTCCCGTCGAACGTTTCTAGTTTCATAAAAATCGGTTTATTATTCACCGAACTGTATCACTTTGAATCTGGACAAAATTTTGCTAGTCTTCTCCTTTTTGATCATCCCCTGTATATACTCACATACTCAAACAAAAACATATCAATATTAACCAACCATATGTTCTATTATCCTCCCTTAGCTCAGTCGAGAAAGGCGCAGCAACAAAGCAACAGCATGCTGGAGGTGAATGGGTTCTATTCCCGATCTGGTCTAGGAATTTTTCGTTGATGAACATTTCTCAACTCCCTGGGCTTACTTATCTTACCAATCAAACTAAGGCCGACGTGGCCTCTGCTGTACACAGAAATTGTTTCCATTGTAATCGGTCCATGGCTGAACCTCGCCAGCCTCGCTGTTGCCTTCTACTTGATCGATCCACCTTGCTCGTTGCGCGCCTCTTCTTCTTGTACCTGTCGGTTCGTTTTCGAGAACCATTTTCACAGGGATGTCGTCCGACATTCTTACGACATGCCCAGCCCATCGTAGTCGACCGATTTTTGCGATGTGTACGATGGGAGGTTCTCCCATCAACTGGTGCAATTCGTGGTTCATTCCCTGGGCATAGGGTATGATTTTACTTGCCCCATAATCATACTAATGCTAATGCAAAAATGGTACCTGGCATCGCAAGCTCTCGATTAATAACTGTGAAAGTGCATTTAGAACACTAGGCTGAGAGCAAACAATACGCAAGTTGTTAAAGCAATAAACTTGAAATGCTAAATAAGAAGAAGAAGATGTTTTCGGATATGAATAAATAATATCATACCATTTCTACTGTACACCAACGCGGTTCTACGTGAACCTCGCGGTTATGTCCGTGTTATTTTTTGTGATTAACGGTCACCTCCGGATTGAAAACAGCAACAAATCAACAATCAACAATGCCAACTGACGTTTTCGCTTTTGAAAATGCAAGAAGTAGCACAATTTTGACACACATTGGCACACATCGTAGGACTCTAATCCGTAAGTTATGCACCACACTCCTGTGAGTCGCATATTTGTAACATGCTTGCTGTGATTTCCTTACGATGTTCCTGCTATTGACGGCAGTAACTGACTTGGTTTACCCGAAGGTAAAATTTAAGTCAACAGGAAATCTTGCAGTTGCTATAATCACTACTGTCTCTCTATAAAGCACAAGTTATCGTGAGGTATTATGCGAAAATTTAAAATTTACAAGATAAAAATCAAAATAAAATCCAAGGATACATTTGAAAATCTGAGTTCAGATATTTGCTTATATAGAAGTAAAAGCCCATGCAAGTTAAAAACAACCGTAGGAAAGGAGTGCGTAAATCCGCTCACATGAATGGAACGCTTTGTTTTGTAAACAACAGTTTTACAGTGCTTTAGCTTTCCAGCGAGATTGTTTTCGTCTACATGATAACTTTCTTATCAATTTGATAACTGGCATCAGGTGTGAAAGACCTTGCTGATATTTAATACAATACTATTGAAAAGCCACAATCATTGAGCAGATTGTGTGTTTTGGTCCGTTATCTTCAACAGTCTCGGTATTATGATAATCTACTAACCTGAATTCCTTCTGAAGTAGTTCAACCATCTCCAATCAGCTGGCATTATAAATAGTGCAATGACAATCAATATAGCTGGGGTTCCATCCTTGATTTTTCTGTATGAAAAATAAGATTCTGTCAGTAAAAAAAATCAATGCTACTGTTTGGCCTGCTACTCACACATCCGGGAAAATGTCCGACCAACCATTGATGAATCCGGGACTTCGGGAGAAGAAAAGTATGACTGACAAAATAAAAAGAATAGCTACACTGATTTCGTTTGACTTCATCGGTCCCATCTCCTTGTAACGTGTCTCAATAACCCGTCTGGCTACGGCTTCCCCTTCCTGTCCGATTTCAGATTGTTTGGCTTGCTCACTGTGAGGTCTGAACAATCCCATAAAGTGCCACTGGAGATACATCCAAACTAGAACCACGTTCAACAACATTAGCGGCACATTAAAGAACATAAAATCAGGGAAATCGATTCCTCTAGCTTCGGGAAAACGGTTTTCATAAATGCCCTTGAAGGTTAGATTCGTTCCGGTTCCAATCAGGGTTCCACATCCTGAGAATAAATATTTTAATTAGATATCGAGAGTGAAATTTTAACATGTGCGAGTTTGATCAAATTACCTCCAATGCTTGAGGCATACGCAGTCCCCAAATAATAGCAGATTGTGGTATTGGATGGTTTTTTATGTCTTTAAATAAAATTATCGTTATTTGCGAACGGATTGTCGAAAAAAATCTTCTTACTCATCTTTGGGTGTACTTTTATGCTTGCCGTTATCAACATTTTCATCACTTACGTACATGTGACAAAGACCTTGCTGAAAGAACACAAAAAGTTTAAAGAGCTTAGAACTTCCTAAGAGATGCACCCTTACGCATTCCAACTCTTCCAGAACGGCTTGTACGATCGGACACATCATAGCCACGGCAGCCGTGTTAGAGATCCACATTGACAGAAACATAGTGACAATTATCAGTCCAAAATGTAACCTCCGTTGGCTGCATCCGATCAGATCAATAACTTTTAATGCAACGCGTTTATGTAAATTGCAGTATTCAATCGCCAGAGCCAGGACGATTCCACCTACGAACATTATCACAGGTTCCTTCATGTATACCATGCAGGTCTTGCTAGTACTCAGGATTCCCATTAGAGGAAACAATACAATAGGCAACATGGAGGTGACGGGTAAGGGAAGGGCTTCCGTTACCCAAAGCATAGACATCACTATCACTACGTAGAGACATCGGAAGGCTGGTGAGGTGTCCACGACAAATAACATGGCTGCAGCAGTTGGAACCAACAGTATCAGCAATGACTTCCAAAACACTTGAATGAACTGCAGAATTCGACGACAAAACCCCATATGGTAGGAGCCACCTCTCGACTTTCTGGAAATTATTCTGAAAGTTATTCTTCTTTGCTTTGATACACGTTTTCGCATTCTGAACTTACTCTCCATTCTCTTCCATCACTACATTAACGTTTTCTGCCATCATTTAGGTTATACCTCACTCCAATCAAATGGCAGCTGATTATTTTATTTTTGCTACATGAACTAAATAAGGTTTTGAATTCTTGGAATGACTTTTTTTCTCACTTCTATATCTACGTTTAGCACGAATTTCATAAAAATTCTAAGATGTAACTATATATAATAACGTTAAACCAATGTTGTTTATTCCGCAGGATACTTCTTCAAAGAAAAAACAAAAATCAATAATAGCTCCTCAAAGATTTGATATCATCTGAAATTTCAAGTTTAAAAATAAAAACACGTTCCAATTGATCAAAAGCTAACACATGACTAAAACGTGCATAAATTGATGTAAAATGTTATCATGTATTACAGCCACTACCTATATCTATAACTGATAGAACTAGCGAGTAATCAGCCACCCGAAGCTACTCGGAAGCATTTGATGATATAGTTACGCTTGTATGGAGGTTGTCGTTGGGCTTCTCGAAAAGAATTTGTTTTTGAGTGTTTCGATTTTTTTTATATAATCATGCGTATGATACAGAGCAGAGGAATCCATCCTCCCGGTGTAACTTTTCGCAAGCAGAAAATTGGTCTTGTGGGTCATGTGTGTTGTCCTTTGTCTCTAAATGTTACGTTCTCAAACAACATTAAAAATTTTATGGAGGTTTCAAAGCATTATACAAGTCTAAATCATGATCAAGGACTTTTAAAAAGTTCGGACTTCACTCTTAACGTAGCGCTAAGCCTACTAGCAGTATAACAGAGAATTTTATAACATTTCTACATTTTCATTCCAACCTCCGAGAAAAAATTCACTGTGAATGTGTTAATCGTTAAGATCCCTTCCATAAATCTGTGCATATGGCAACCCTGTGCGTGTGTTGTTTACCTGGTGAGCTGTCATTGTCCTGTAGCTAACATCTCTTACAACCAAACGTCAAAAGATTCATTGTTTGTATACAAAGCTGGCGTTCATGCCCAGTTCAGATGGGCCTTATTCAAATAAGGCCCGCGATATGTGAAACGCTTGTAAATAGGATAGGGTTGCCAGGTCCCTGGTTGTTTATCTACGAGCACTGTAGTTTTTCGATACGCGCTGGTGTGTTATTTATCCCTGAGCGCTATAGCTTTTTGATACGCGGTGGTCTTGTCTACTGATTTTAAGCGTGAGTGTTGAAAAGACACAGTTAAACAGTAAAATGTCTCTTGTGTGCCTTTTCATTGCTAGTGACATCGGAGAAATCCAAATCGGATGTCAATGATTATGCAAGCCCATTTATCATCCTTGTTGCTGTGGAGTGGCATTTGATGTGCTCGACGCAGTGATGAGAAATCACCAAGTCTTCTGATTCTGTCCATCGTGCATAACGCTAACGAAGGATATGCACTTCCGTAATACTCCACATGCTACTTAGTAGGCTGGAACAACCACTCAACTCCCATAGCAATTCCATGATGAAAATGAAGTCTGAAATTATGGACGAACTAAAAACCGAGATCCGGACACATTTCGCAAAGTTGATCAACTCTAGCTTGTGTATTCCGAAATCATCCAAACGCGTTGGTATCGACCCGAGATTAACTAGAAGTCGGAGGCTGTTGTAGGCAGTATGCCCTCCCCTTCAATCGCTATTGCTTCTGTTGCACCAGCCCAACCAAAGCTATTGCTATATCTGTTTCAGATAGCGTAAAAAGTCTCAGCCGATTAGATCTGTGCATTAGCAAAGAAACGGCTTGGAACAGAGGATGTACAAGTCGTCCAGCAGGTGGCCAAAGGTAGAGACGAAAGTACATTATCTTTCGTCTCTTTCAAAATTGGGATAAGCATGGACTTGAAATCAAAAGCGCTATCTACGTGAACCTGGCCGAAAGGCATTATTTACTGGGAGTTCGCCGACATCAGATCAAGTGAAAATTTTTGGCAATCACCACCTGCAGTCACGTCTAAAAATCCACTGAGCCTCTCAGTGGAACAGATTATATCAATGGAGTAAACGACCATAAACCTTACGTTTGGTTCAAGCCAAAACGGAAACCTGTCAAAAACCTCAACGAAGCTCGCAATTATCTCCCTGATCTTCCTCTACAATCGTCGAATTTGGACAGCAGAACGCACACTTGCCGCAAGCTCTAAGGAAGCCCATATTCCTCACATCGCAGTCAAGCCTCCGCTGTCTCCTGCTTCTGAGTTGGCAGATGTGGCCTTCCAAACACCGATTCCAGGCCTATAAATGCTATAAATTCTAACATTTTGTGCGCTGATCAATTTGCTGTTTTCACCCATGCTTCGTAACACCACATCAGTCATCAAAATTATGCAATTTGGACACCGGGACGCCCACTTGCCCTAAGCCTCAAGGGTGCCCCTATTCTTCTCATCGCAGTCGAGCCTTTACTGCCAGTAACCGGCAGCCGTTCCGGTCTCACGTTTGAGTTGGAAGACGGGGTCTTCCGAACTCCGATTCCAGGCAAGTACGCTGCCCCTTAAATATTTCGTGCACTGATCAATTCGCCGTTTGCAGTCAACCTACATCGACCCAACTGGGCATTATCTTTGCAAATTGACGAATGAGACTTGAATCTGCTGCCAGACCCACAGTGACCGACGTTAACGAAACACCACCGCCAGCGATCAGCAGCTGTCCCGACGCTCACGAACCACATCCAATACCGCTAACTCCTCCGGCGCCTCCCATCGTATAGCTGGTAGCGATCTCAATCTGCACTGACTGAAAGCTTACTACCAGAATATCGGCGGTATGAACTCTAGTCTGGCTAGCTTGGACTGTTTGTACGACATAATCGTCCTTACTGAGACTTGGCTCAATGATAACACTCTCTCCATAGCTGCTTTTTGTTCGTCCTACAAGGTATTTCGGTGCAACCGAAGTGCACTAAATTGTCAAAAGGTTTCTGGTGGACGCCTTTTGAGCGCTGTACGTTAAAGCCGTCGTTGAAGATTAATCTTAGAGGTCGGTGGAGAAAGTAAGGATCTCGTTGAATCTCATGGATCATACTCTTTACAGGGTGCGGCAGAAAATAATGCGAAAATTTGTTGTATTTCTTTCAAATCCCATTTTCAACTAATTCAAGCAATAATATCAACATATTCGAATGCAGTTATCTTTATAAAGTCCTTTTAAACAAATTCAATGTGTCCTCCATTTTTATTAATAACATCGTCGAGCTGGCGCCGGAAGCCAGAGCATGCCTTTCGGACGTAGTCCTCCGACATTGACTGCCATGTGCGTGTTATGGTTGACTTCAGGGTTTTCACACTAGGGTGTGATGTTTTGCAGGCTCGTGCTTCAACATATGTTCAAATCGAATAATCCAACAGATTAATATCTGGACTGCTAGAGGGGCACAAATCCTTCGGCCAAAACTTCATGTTATCGTTCTACCATTGTTGGGTTCGATTGGACGTGTGACACGGCGCTCCATCCTGCTGTAGGGCAACGTTCTGGTCCTCGGAGAAGTTGGCCTTCACCCAGGGAAGCACTTGGTCCTTTAAAATACCGATATACACTTCGGTATTGATTTTCACTCCAGCATCAATGAAAACAGGCGGCATTTTCAAACCGTTGGACGCCACCAAGCCAAACATCATGATACCAGCCGGAGGTTTGGTTTGAAATTTGAATTTCACTTTTTCCGGAACGTTCTGCATTTTTTGCGGTGAAATGAACCGGCCCGTGCGGCTGTTGGCCACAGCATCGATGCTGAATAGCTTTTCGTCGGAGAACAGGATTATCATTTTTTCCTTCTTCAACAAGGAAAGCAATCTCTTGGAACGAGTCACTCGTAGTTCCTTGACCCGGTCTGTAATCAAGTGGCGTTTCACTCTGGCTCTGGAAGATGCATGCAGGTCTTCTTTGATGATTGTCCGCTTGGATTTCTCCGAAATATTGGCTTCCTTTGCAAGTTTTCTTATGAAACGCACCGGGTTGCGAGCAATTTTTGCACGGACCGATTTGATCACGTTCGGCGTGCGTGCAAAGCGCGGACGTCCGCTTCCCGGCTTCCGCTGCTTAGGACCATCCTGCAGGGACTTTTTATGCGGTAAACTGTTGCCAAATGGCACCCTATCACCTTGGCAATCTCTTTCGGCTTCTTCTGGGCGAGCAACAAACTGGTGATCACTTCTTTCACGAACGCGACGAATTTGCAAAAAAAAACAAATAGAATGTTTGGATGCAGCACTTGAGAGTAAACATAAACAAATACACTTTCGACAGAAATTAGTCACTAGCTACACGAATTAACCCAATACTCAAGTTTGAACATTTTCGCATTATTTTCTGCCGCACCCTGTACCTATGCTCCTTTTACTTTCCTTCTGACAGGGTTAGCGACGATGATCTCATAAATGTGCACCTTCAGTCAGTTGCACCAATTTCTGGATATGCTTCCCTTAGAGACAAAATCGTGATAATCGTGCATTTTAACCTTCCCTTTTTGAAATGGCAGCGTGCTGACAGCTTCCTTTATACCACCCCTTCCCAATCGCGCATTCATACGAAGTCGATTTCGATGCTTGATCATTATTCCGTTGCATCCTTACGCCAGATTAACTACATTGTGAATGATAATTTACGATCTCTAGACGTTTGCTTCGTGAATGCCGATAATCCACCAAGCATCATGATAGCCCCATTTGCACTAGTAAAACAGATGCCTCATCATTCACCACTTCTTCTCAATCTCGTGACTACTCGTGACGATCGGTGCGATCGAACCAGCTATTGTACCACTATTCACCTACCATGACTTCTGCAATGCAGATTACGACAGCATTCCCGATGTGCTTAGTAGGAATGAAACCCTCGACATGAACGACGTCGATAATGCCACTACCACGTACTCCAACATCTTGAGCTGCTTGATCGACAGACACATTCTAAAGAAAGTCTCTCGAGCCTCGAAAAAAGTACCAGAGCAGACAGGTGCCCTGCGCAGGCTGAAATCGAAAAAGAGGGTGGTTTTACGAATAATGTCCCTTTGTCTGACCGGTATTTCAACACAATCCCTATCGACGACGCAGATATCGTTACTGCTGCAAACAAGTTGAGGACGTCAAGCACCTCTTGTGCGCAGCCTCTAAGCTGTTTAAACTGGCCATTTTGGAAGCCGTGTTTTTCCACTTGAAGCAATACATCAGCGAAGATCAACATGAATTCATGCCAAAGCGTTTAACCACCACAAAACATCTATTAATCACTTCCTTCATCATGGATGGGATTTCAATCAACCATGATATCACTGTAGCAAAAGTGGAAAGGCTTGGCTTCAGCGCCTCCTTGCTTCACTGGTTCAAATCGTATCTTTGTGGCTGAACCCTCAAAGTTAAAATAGACGATGAGCTGTCCGCTTTGTTCCCCGCCTTGTCCTGCATTCCCCAAGGTATTCATCTTGGGCCGCTGATTGTTTTCTCGTATTTCAACGATGCCAACCTGTTGCTGAAATCTCATATCAAGCTTTGCAGACGACCTCAAAATCTGAGATGTCCTACATCATAACGAAAGCTTCCCGAAATCTCGGCTTCATTTTTCGTGTGCTAAAGAATTTCGAGAAGTGTACTGACTCAAGTCACTGAACTGTTCGTTGATGAGGTCCACCTTGGAATATGCTCCCCGGAACCCTCATTTTCAAAAAGGGCGTCGAACGTATTGAGTCTATTCAACGACGTTTCATCCGATACGCTCTTGGTAGACTGCCTTGAAGGGACCCTTCCAACCTTCCGAGTTACTATTTGAAGGCTATTTTCCATTCGAAATGCTTATTCGACAAACAAGCATTTAAATAGCATTTGAAATGCTACTTTACAGCAAATCTGATGCTGATATAATGCTAATGTATTGCTCGTAGCATCTGAAATGCAGATAAGGTTTTATTTATTGCATATTCACGATTTTCAGCTCAGATTTTCAGATTTTCAGCGATTTCTTTAGCGATTCGATTCTTGGTTTTAACGTTCTTTGAACGACCTTTTTCCTGCACTTTCTAGAAAAATTGCAACGTTCGGAGTCCACAAATGCGCGAGATGATCCGGCGGCGAATCAAGCGCAATTCAACAATTTCCGTCCGAATGTTGGTGAAATCGCTGTAAATTTCGAAATCTTCGGTTGATAATGACATACAGCTCAAGTCACATAAGTTTTTCAAAATTCATTATTTGAATGACACCATGCGAGCAAATCGTTTTAAAAAGCGAACATTCTTCTAAACCGGGAGTCAGAGGGCCGCCACCGGTCGGTACTGTTTAGCGATGAACAAATTTTTACTATAGAGCGACATCATAATCTCCAAAATGATCGTGAATTTCTTCTTGCTGCTTCCAAAACCGAAGAAGTATTTAAAAAAGTCATCATCCCGCTTTTGTCATGGTTTGGGTTGGAATAAGTTACTTCGGTACAACCCCTTTGATATTCATCGACTAAGGGGTAAAAGTGAACCAATCAGTGGATCAGGAGCAACTGAGTGATTCAAAAGCTCCGTGGGAATCACAGCATTTTGGGTAAAAAGAACTTCCAGCAAGACTGGGCATCGGCTCGTGGCGGCTTGTTAGTCTTAGCAAACGCCTGATTCAAGGTTTTATTTAAAAAAAAGAGGAATAACCTTCCAACTCATCGGACTTGAATCCATTGGACCTTTTGGTATGGTCCATCAAGAACCTGCAGATCTCCGTACAAATCACTAAAGCATCTAAAATAGTCTCTTCAAAAAGTTTTGGAGGAAATACCAGTGGAATAACTAGCGGTCATCGTGGATAATTTCGTGTTTCTCAGAGCGGGTGGCCTTTTATAAATGAATAAATAAAGCTTTTTGCTTGTAAACAATTCACAATTTACAATACCCTATAATGTACATGATTTTTTTTTATTTATCAATAAAATATAATTTTAACCCGATTTTGTTGTACAGATAACATTCGGATACCCTGTATACAGCTTCAAGTCCATCGTGTTGTTGATGATGCAAAACTTTGTTTTGAATTCACAGCGGCAAGTTCCTTGTCCAATCATCAGATTCTAGGCAAATTTCTCAGGGAAAACGAATGTGAATTTCTTGGCATCATGTTTGGTTCAGTGATCAGAAAATAAACTTTTGTTCGGGACTGGCAACTGCCTAGAATGCATCTTGACAGAGGTTCTGTCGTCTATGAGGCATCCTCTAAACTTCGTAGAAACCGGTTGTGCAACTTAGGATAGGTTGCTTGAAGGCACGGTATGTACGGTAACATGCTCGCAGATGGACCTTTCTAAATTGCATCACGGACAAAACGCTGTAGAAAATTACCCATTAGGTATTTTCTCTTAAAAATTTGAGTAGAAGTAGGTTAAAGTGTTTTTTTGTTGTTGCGTGTTTATCGCTGTCAGTTTTTCGAAAATTGGAAAAAAATGGCGTCACCGAAAAAGCAAAGTCACGAATTGATTTTGCGCAAGCAGCTGGAAAATGCTCAACTCTCTCATCGGGACATCGGAAAACAACTCGGAATCGAGCAATCAACGGTGAGTCGTGTGATTAAACGTTACTAAGAAACTCTGAGCATTGAACGGAAGGAGAAATGCGTTCAGAATGAATGTTCTATTAGTGATCAGGATCACAAGCATGTCGTGAAAGCATTTAAACGGAATACAGATGCTTCGGTCAGGGATGTTGCCAAAAAGTTCAATCTGTTCAAGTCTTTCGTTCAGAGAGCCAACGACCGGGAGGGACTGCATACGTACAAAGGGCAGTAGGCTCTAAATCGTGATCAACGGCAAAACACGGTGGGACAGTCACGGGCCCGGAAACTGTACACCCAGATGCTGACGAAGCCTCATTGTCTCATCATGGATGATGAGACTTACATCAAGGCGGACTTCCAGCAGCTTCAGGGGCTACTGTTCTTCACCGCCCAGCACAAGTTTGATGTTCAGGAGGAAGTAAGGAAGTACAAGATTTGGCAAGCGATTTGCTCATGTGGCAAACGGAGTGCGCCGTTCGTGACTACCGGGACTCAAAACGGGGAGATCTACCTTAAGGGGTGTCTTCAGAGAGCGTCTGCTTTCTCTGTTGAAGCAACACGAGCTCCCTACGTTCATCTGGCCTGATCTAGCTTCGTGCCACTATTCAAATGTTGTCCTGGAGTGGTACGAAGCCAAAGGGGTCCCTTTCGTACCTAAAGACATGAATCCCTCCAACGCACCGGGACTAAGGCCATCGAAAATACTGGGATATTATTAAACAGGCACCACGGAAGCATCCCAAGGAGGACAATTCTAAGGAAAACTTGAAGAAAAATTGGGTTTCCGTACAGAAGAAGTGGAGTTAAGCGTAAGGTACGAGGGTACGGTTATGGTATTGGAGTTGAAAGAAATAAATATGCCAAAAGCTTACAAATGGGTTCTATTTTATTGTCTGAAAGTTTGAAAACGTCAATAAGGTAATTTTCTACAGCGTTTTTCCGTGATGCAATTTGATGTGGGACACCCTCTATTACAGCTGGAACCGTATTTTTATGGTGACATTTCAATACGAAAGTGGTGAGATTCCCTTGATCTGTCTCAAGTTCAAGCACGACCTTCCGAGTCACATTCTTGCGATCACGGAACCGCTCGAAAACATCGGCTGTGATTTCAACTATTTCGAGATGTTTTGAATTGAACACGTGGGGTTTTTGACACAAGCATGCAGGCTCAACGTTTACTCGTTTTTCGTCTAGCACATTTTTAGTGCTGTTTGTATCGAGACGAAAGCAAATTGTTGTACAAACACATCAAATTCTAAATGAATGGGTGAAAAATTCGTGTTCTCCGCTTTATTTGGATTCTGGGTATGCTAAGGACTGTCATTCGGCTGTTTCCTTAATATCAAATGAATTTAATTAATATTGTAAACTGGTAAATATTTTTGATTATCAACAAAATAATCTTCTCGTTAACCACCTAAATATAATTCCACTTTTATTCTCATCAATGAATAGAAGCGTTGACCGCATCCTGCGCAGCCCAGTCTGGGAAGGTACTGATCTCCGGGTACACAACAGATCCCCACGTTGGAAACCCGAGCCACATAACTACCAAGGTGATGAGCGTTGGTCCAATACCCGCCAAAGCCATGTCTTTGGTGGCAATACGTCCAACGCCAGCTACGATGGCATTCGGAGGAGTTCCAACTGGCATATGGAACGCATAACTGCATGACATCGCCGCCGGAAGCATCAGGTACAGTGGATGTGTTTTGATAACGATCGCCTGTTGATATGGAAATATTAAGGATTAGGTGAATATTGTGACTTGCGTAAATTTATAGACTCCTGCGTGTTTATTCAGTCACGACAGTCAACATTAGTGTAGTACTACTCAATATTTACTAGTCTGAAGTCTGCACTCATAACTGTGAACCGGCGCCAAACAAAATCGCGAAAAATACTCGCACGCAAGAGTCTAAATAAATTAAATTTCCGCATATATTCCTGCAAGAAAATAATTTGCACTCACCATTTCAGCCAAAACGGGAATAATAATATTGCAAATAGCAACATTGGATGTGAATTCAGTGAATGCTTGGGCTGCCAGACAAACGACAAACAGCAGCGCCAAAGGTGGCAAACTTTGCAGACCGGACAGCGATTTTCCCAACAGAGCGGACATGCCGGAGACCTTTCCACCTTCGGCCAGGGCAAATCCACCCCCGAGGAGGAATATGAGACTCCAATGTACTTTCTGGTTCAGGAACTTCCACGTGATGAGTGCCGATGTTGGTTCCTTGGGGAGGGGACCTGTTGGAAAAGATATTATGTGTAGTTTGAATTTTCAATAATCGTATAATCGGCGTGTGAGACAGGATTAGAGCCTATTCAGTTAAACAATCCAGTCGGTACTATTCTTGGATTGAATCTTTACTATGCATTATCTTGACAGCGACTGAATTATGAACTTTTTCGGATCATTACCCACAATCATCGTGGAGTTTCAGAAATTTACGTAGTTTTAGTGATGGCTCGAAATTCAAAAACCTATGAGATTGTTTCATTTCAAACGTTTCGAAAATTTAGAATAGCTGGATGTCAGTTTTACTAATTATTAGTCGGAAGCTGTGAATTATTTAAAAATCGTCTCAAAGCTAATTTGATAAGCTATAAGCGTTAAAAGTTAAGGAAGAGATAAAAATTGACCTATTAATTAACTAAAGCCAGGAAAGTTTTTTTTTTTAAATTAAATCACGTTAGCCAAAAATTCTAACGAACTACAGCATGCAACTGATAAGACATGGTGTTTACCATTCATCAAAAAGGTATAATCTTTTCCTTTCTAGCCACAACATTTTCGTCATTCTACTAACCTGAATTCCTCTTAAAGTAACTCAGCCACCGCCAATCAGCCGGTACTATAAATAGCAGAATGACAATCAGTATTGCCGGGGTTCCATCTTTAATCGCCCTGCATGACAAATCACAATAAATTAAAACCTTACAATACTTCACGCTTTTCTACAGAGCTACTCACACTCCCGGGAAGAGATCCGACCATCCGCTTATGAATCCTGGTTTGCGGGTGAAGAATAACACGATCGACAGCAGGAACAAGACAGCGACACTTTTCTCATGTGACGTCATCGGTCCCATTTCCTTGAGACGAGTTTCGATTACCCGCTTGGCCACGATTTCTCCCTCCTTGCCGATTTGGGACTGCTTCGCTTGTTTGCTGTTCGGTCTGAACATTCCCAGGAAGTACCACTGCTGATAGACCCAAACGAGGGCTACGTTTATCAACATCAGCGGAACGTTGAAGAACATGAAGGTGGGAAAATCGATTCCCGGTGCATTTGGAAAACGACTTTCGTAAAGCCCCTTGAAGGTTAGATTTGTGCCAGAACCAACGATTGTGCCACACCCTGTATGGGTAAAATTACAAAGGAAATAAGGATCAGTTCTTGAAGGCGAAAGGCTTATTATTCAATTTACCGCCAATGTTGGAAGCATACGCCGTCCCCAAAAAATAGCACAATGTGATTTTTGATGGCTTTTTCCGTCTGGAATTGAAAGTTGAATAAGTGCACTTGAATAAGGATAAATCATTGCTGTACCTACTCTTCTTTAGCTGGATCTTTCAGTGTTGTACTATCAGCATTTTCAATGCTTTCGGTATCTTCATACATTTTACAGAGTCCTTGCTGTAACGTTCAATTTTGCGTTAGATAACCATTGAGATAAATTACGAATCATCACTCACAGATTCTAGTTCTTGCAGTACGGCCAATACGATCGGACACATCATGGCCACGGCAGCCGTGTTAGAAATCCACATCGACAGGAACATGGTGACAAGTGTCAGTCCTAAATGTAATCTCCGCTGGCTGCATCCAATCACGGCAATCACTTTTAGTGCTAACCGTTTATGTAGATTACAGTACTCAATTGCCAGTGCAAGAGCAATTCCGCCAATGAACATTATTACAGGTTCCATCATATAAACCATGCAGGTCTGGGCGGTACTGAGTATTCCCATCAGAGGAAACACTACGATGGGGATCATGGAAGTGATGGGCAAGGGGAGTGCTTCCGTTACCCAAAGTAAGGCCATAACTATCACTACGTAGAGACATCGGTAGGCAGGTGAATTTTCAACAAGAAACAACAAAGCGGCTATCATCGGTACAAAAAGCACAAAAAGTGTTTTCCAATACACTTGGATAAACTGCATCAAACGGGAACCACATCGCATGTGAGAGTCATCTTCCGGTTTTCTGAAGAAAATTAGATATTGTTATGCTCTGCGCTAGGACTATTTCAGTAAACACTTACATGTCATCATCTTTCTTCACACCATTCACGTTCTCAGCAGTCATATTGACTGTATCAAATAAAATCCGCTTCGATCAACGTCTTAATCCAGAATGTTGCTAGCTAGGGTTGACTATGTTCTGCTTCTTCCGCAAAAGCCATCAAACTTGTCTGTGTGTCGTGTCGTTTGTTGCCGGTTCTACACAATGTACAGTTCTCGGCAAGCTGGGACGAAGCACCTCGAAAGGTTATTGTGCTTCAACGATGGAATTATCCTTGATCGGGTTGCACGTTGTTTAGAATCGTTAATCGTTGAGGAGTGCTAAAATCGGAATGAACAGAATAGCACAGATTAATTGTGCTTCGAATTCTTTACCGCTTAACTTAATGAGGTTGTGGGTATTTCACAATGACGTATTTTTATTTTGATACGTTAGACAGACAGTTGGACAACTGGAAATATAACATGCAAACAAGCATGTATTAGAATTTAAGTGATCGAAAACATCGTACATTCTAGTTCAAATATCTGCGCAACGTAACGGACAGTAGTCCGTTATCATTATATTACCGCAATTACCCATATCTGTGACGTTATTCGAATGTTCTTTCCATCGAGTCAAAACAAAACGTGACATGAAACTACAATCAACGACGCCACTCATCAGGTTAATTTTTTAATGCTTCCAAGGACACCTAAACTTAGCCGGGACCACATATTGACTTCCGGCGTCCGAGCATTGTATCAATTAAAAGTTTAAATGAAACAGTGCCAACCTTGAAGATCCCGTTCACGGTTGTATGGGAGAAATTAAAAAGTTGTATTTTTGTTCGTTTGGCCAATCTTCTCAGCATTGATAATTGTAATGCGCACTGGGTTCACGGTCAATGGCGGTCAATCGATTGCCGTCACTGTTGATACTGGACTAAACGTAATTTTGTTAAATGACGGCACAGAAAAAACATAATTTTAACCATTGTTTGAACTATTATAGCAAAACAGGGCTTGCATTCCTATACCAAATGCAAAAATATAATTTATTAGCACGCAAATAAATCGAATGCTACACAACATCAAAACTAAAATTACACGCATTGAAAATCGATGAAAATAATTTAAAAAATACATCAATGTTGAACATTAGTTAGAATTTCAGATCAAGATCATGTATATCGCCATGCGGGGTAGAATTGGGCCAAACAATCATTTCAGATATTACCGTGAGAATTTGATTTCAAATTGATTCAATAAATATGGTTACACCACAGTATTCGTTATCAATATATAAGCAGTGATAATAAAACTATGTCCGGAATAATAAAATCATCTGTATCTCGGTAACGGATTGACGTACAAATAAGTTTAGCACATCAAAACCAAAGTAATTCACTGCACTTAAAGGAAAAGAAAAGAAGGAAGAAAAATATCAATACAAATCATTTCTCTTCGGTTTCTACTAAAATTCGCACTTTCTTCTTTATTTCTCCCATCAAACGCTGCACACCTCCGGAGTCAACTCCCTTGGCACATTTGTTCCACATTTTGGTCGTTTTTCCTCTTTTCTTAAGCTTCCGCTTCATTATTGCCCAAAATCTCTCGATGGGCCGGAACTGCGGGCAGTTGGGTGGATTTATGTTTTTATCGATGAAATCTACGTTATTATCGCGGTACCACTGGATGACTTCCCGGCTGTAGTGGCAACTCGCCAAATCTGGCCCAAACTTCACGGGATCTTAATGGAAGGTAGTACGCGGTTTTTGAGGCATTCTTCCTTGTACAGCTTCGAGTCCATCATCTTATTCGTCATGAACACTTTGGTCTTTGCTCCGCCACTGCATATTCCTTGCCAAATCATCAGTTTTTTT
This sequence comes from Aedes koreicus, assembly GCA_024533555.2. Taxonomy (NCBI): domain Eukaryota; kingdom Metazoa; phylum Arthropoda; class Insecta; order Diptera; family Culicidae; genus Aedes; species Aedes koreicus. The sequence goes on along the minus strand of JAHHFK020001143.1, from coordinate 177,097 downwards.
TTTTGGCAAATTTGTCCATAAAAGCAAACTTAAACTTCGCAGGAACATCTCCTCGTGCCGTCGCCATGTAGAATTTTTGGCCAGGAAGCTGTCCGGAATCCATTTTGACGTAGGTTTCATCGACGATTAGCAGGCATCCTTGGTACTTCGTCAAAACCTGCTGGTACAATTTCCGAGCTCGAGTTTTGGCGACGAAACTTTGCTTCAACGTTCTGTTTGGTTGTTTGCTGGCTCGATAAGAACGATATCCTGCTCGCAAACGAATTCTTCGAACGGTACTGCGAGCAGCAGTGTATTTTTGTGCGATTTTATTATCTGACAGTCCAGGGTTTGCTCTGACGGTTCTCAACACCTTCTGATTCAGCTTGCGGTCATATGTTCCACTACGACGCTTACCTTGAGGTACTCGATCCACGCTCTTTCGCTCCCTGAATCGTTCGAGCACATCATACCCGGTTGATTTGGCGATTTTGAACGTTTTTGCGATTTTTATTGCGGACCACATTGGATTATCAACGTGAGTGTGCAGAATTGTTTCTCTCCTCTCGGCTTCCATCTGGAATAACTTTTGAGTCACTGCACGAAACACCGTGAAATTTTTACCACAGAAAGTGGGCGCCAAGGTAAACAAACCGCTGTAAACGATTTCTTGCAGCGGTCACTTTCCGTGCGGTCACTTTCCGTGCGAAACACAATAAGTGATTCCAAATTCTAACTGGACAGAACTTAAAGAGAAGCTTTCAATATGATAATTAGAGAGAGAGAGAGAGAGAGAGAGAGAGAGAGAGAGAGAGAGAGAGAGAGAGAGAGAGAGAGAGAGAGAGAGAGAGAGAGAGAGAGAGAGAGAGAGAGAGAGAGAGAGAGAGAGAGGGGTGTATTTATTTAGAATTTCTGTTGTTTCCCGCTTTTCTGCACTTTTTCCAAAAACCAGCATAACTTTCTAATTTTTCAACCGATTTTCACCATTTAGCCCTAGTTTTCTTCGTTTTTTCTTTGACTATAAGCAACATATGCAATATATTTTTTTTTGACGTAATTTTGGTGTTGATCATATGTTTAGCACAGTTTGTTAACAAATCTCCAAAAAAAACGCAAAAATTATATATACTTATAAATAGCGTCGTAACTATTACTTTCAAAATATTGCAATGTTGAGAAGATCGATGTTAAATTTAATTGTGCTTCATTTTAAGACAAAATATTTGAAATTGGTTCACACGCGTTGGAGATATTCTATTAAATTATTAAATTAAATTAAATTCTATCTATTCATTTATTAAAAAATCAACTTTTATCCATGTCTCGAAAACTGTTCTACTAATTTTGAAGAATTTTAAAACAAACTTAATAAAGAGCATTATCGCTTCCGACGCTCTAAGACTTCGAGGTGATCTCAATAAGGGTTCAATCCTGGGTGAAATCAAATTCAACGAAAATGGATCCACCCAAGAAAGCAGCAGGATTACAATTTTGATACTGAGACTTCTGAAAAGTTTTCTTTTCAGTCCGATGGTAGTTTGGTAGTATGGATTGTTTTTCAACGGTTCAAGATCTATAGATTGTGTTAACGTTTTTATTGTCAAATAGGGGAGACAGGCTGAATAGCTCAGTGGTTCTGCTTACGGGGCAAAAGGTCGTCAGGCCCATTCGTATCCTTGATATTTTTCACTAACATGATATTATTTATCGTTCACAAACAGTAATTTATTTGCTACTCTCACTCTATTGTAACGTGCCAACTATGTAGGGGAGAACAGTACAAAATGCACTGGTGGGGTAGAATGACCCACTCAATAAATATGCTCAAATCTTCAAAACTATTTCTCTAATGGAATGATACTTTATCAATTTAAACATAAAACAGTATAACTCATAATTTTTCAGTACAATAAGGCACTAAAACATCAAAATATGATCAAAATTGAAGAAATTGTCATGACTGTACCTCACATGTGAATAATAGTGTTATTAAAATAAGCTTTTACCATGCATTAATATCCATGGTTTATAATAAACTCATTTCACATGTATCGCACAAAACAAAACTCCAAGATAGTATCAAAACTTCACTATAATTCCACGTATTTACAGAATATTTAGAGAAAACTATTTGAAACTAAAACTGGGGCAGAACGCACCGTGGCGTTATATACGTCTACACACTTAGAAAAAGTGGAACAGTTGAGTGTGTATAATCATGTAAACCTACTGTTGAGTATAAATAACTTACTTCTGGTAAAATTCTACCCAAAAGTAAGTAATTTGAACCCAATGGTTAGGTAAACACAATTATATCCAACGTTGGCTTCCCACAGTTAACTGCTCCTTTGGGTACTTTTTTATAAGAGTGTATATAATGAGGAGTTGGTAACATGTCACAACGTTTTGCTATCATTATTCTATACTTGGCTGCTTCACTACTAAACAGAGCTAAAAGGCCGGGGGATATGTTGTAACCTACTCACTTTACAACGCTAATGAGTAACTTTTTAAAGCCGTGTTTTTACCTTTTGCAACCGGTGCATGCTATCCCAATATTGTGGTGCGTCATATCTCAGTGTTGTGGTGTGTCTTACCTCAATTTTGGGGTGCAAATTGAGCAATGACACAGGCGTTTTACACCGGTGTCGTTTTGGGATCAAATTGGATAAGGGTTAAAAAATCATGAAAAATCATCGTTTTGAATTTAAATCACATATGATCTACAACGAAAACATCGTAATGCACCATACTCAATAACTTCTTCCTAAATATCAGTTTCCATTCCCTAGTAATTCACGATGTGGCTTAAATGGTGCGTTTTATACCATCCTCCCTTAGTAGCATTTTTTACCTGATTTTTTTTTATGTGAGAGATGAGTTTTGTGATTTCGAAGTTTTACGCTAATGATGAATTGTATCTCTAGTTTAGGCTGTGTTTTAGAATTGGACAGCTTTTAAAGTGTATTTTGAAGGCAGAGCAGACAGTTGCTTTACTATGAAATATAGCGGCTTCTATCAGGTTAACCGGTGAATGAACATATTGATTGAAAACTTAAGCAACAATATTAACAACAAGCAACAATATTATGTCAAAAGAGAAGCTTCCTATAGTGGAATTTAAAGGAATTTGCTCGCGTTTACTAGTAATAATTTTGAAAAAGTGCTTCAATATTTTATTTTTTATTTTTGTTAAAGTGATCATATGAAGTGTTAATTTTAAATTCTCCTAGTTTCCCAAACACAATAGTTCTGCTAATACGCTCAAAAAGTTTTTTTAAATAGTGTTTTTAAAAAAAGTGAAAGTGAAAAATGGCAACCAAGCCTAAGTCGGAGCCGAATAAGTTCATCGAATTGAAGAAGAATATCGCAGGTCTACACAAGGATATCGCGTTTTTAACGCGGTGTTCTCAACAAAGGATCACACCAGTAAGTCACAAGGTTAAAGTTAAAACTGCTACGAATACCAAAATAATTAAAAACATGGAAATGGATCTATTGCGTATCAGTATTAAAGCATTACACAGCAAACTTAACACAAAAACATTAGAATGTTATTCATTACATTTAAAATTAGCCAAACAGTACCCAGATAGTTTCTCAACATTTCTCACAAAAGTAACAGTCGCGGTACGTTGCGAATCGGAAAGAAAAAGAAAATTACTTGACAAAAAATTCAAAAAACTCAAAAAGTCACAACCTAAAAAATCTAAAAAGTTAAATATAGTTCAAAATATAGAAGGCTTAGTAATAAACCGTTCTCCAGAACAATTCTCAGAAGAACAACTAAATTTACTTAACAAAGGACTCAATTACGCAATAAATTCAAATCCTGACAATACACGAACAATAATCGACATAGAGACAGCAATAAATACTAACAACTTACACACTTCACAAATACAAGAAATCAGAACAGAAACAGCAAATATCCTTAAAAATACACACACAACACAAAACAAACAAATTACACAAGAACACAAAATACTCCAAGAATTAAAACGAAAACCAGTCTACTATTTGAGATCAGACAAAGGAAATTGTACAGTAATAATAGATAAAAAAGACTACGAAAACATCATGTTAGAAAAATTAAATAATGGCCCCTACAGAAAACAGCGATCAGATCCCCTTCCGGGAATGATAAGACGTGTGGAAAAAACACTCAAGGAGTGGAAATTAACAATCTTAAAGAATCAAATCCTTCATTGCCTACCATTAAAGGTCTTCCAAAAAGTTCACAAACCTGGCAACGAAATGCGTGAAATTATTTCAGCAATAGGATCACCCACCCATAAAATAGCAAAATGGTTAGTTAACGAATTTAAAAACATGCCAAAACAATTTTTCAGTCGAGCAATTAAAAACTCACAACATTTCACAGAGCTCGTCCATAACGTAGACATAAATGAAGATGAAATTTTAGTATCGTTTGATGTCAAATCCCTCTTTCCTAGTATTCCAGTAAAAGAAACTTTAAACTTATTAGAGAATTGGTTACTCTTTCAAAATGACGACATGGCATGGAAGAAAAAAGTACGTTCATACATAAAACTTACACAACTTTGCATGGAAGAAAATTATTTTTCTTTCAGAAACGAACATTATAAACAATTAAAAGGCGCCCCTATGGGTAACCCCCTTTCCCCTTTTCTAAGCGAAATATTTATGGCAAATTTCGAAAAACAATTACAAGATACGAATCAACTACCTACAGTTTGGTGTAGATACGTTGATGATGTGTTTTGCATTTTAAAGAAAGATCTCCTACCCCTCACCCTTAACACTTTAAACAACTCACATAAAAACATTGAATTCACTTATGAAATTGAAAATGACAATAAATTACCATTCTTAGACTTGCTTGTAGTAAAAGAACAATCTAAACTCTCATTTGAAATTTACAGAAAACCAACAAATACACAACGTACAATACCACATACGTCTAATCATTCATACCAACACAAAATAGCATCATTTAATCACATGATTCACAGAATACAGACATTACCACTAAGTCCAAACGGCATAACTAAAGAACTCGAATACATTTTTGACACAGCACACTTAAATGGTTACTCCCGAAGACTAATACAAAACGTAATCAACAAAAAAACACAAAAACAATACAAAGAATCCCTCACCACACTAACAGAAACACAACCCCAACTTAAAAGAATAGCAATGACACACGATAGCCACACTACACAATTACGACCAATCCTACGGAACTTTGGTTTTGAAATAGTTTTTACTAGTAAAAATAATCAGCTTAAAACTCTCTTAGGTTCTGCTAAAGACCCCATTGAGAGTCTTAGCAAATCCGGGGTCTACAAAATAACTTGTGACCATTGCGGAAAAGTTTACATTGGACAAACTAAACGTAATCTCAATATTCGTTTCAAAGAACATATTGCAGAAGTCACTAAAGCAAACAAAGACACCGAAAAAGGGATCATACACCATTTTAAATCAAAAGTAGCTGAACATATATTCAACGAAGAACATTTTTTAAACTTAAATAACATACAAATTTTAAGGCATATCACAAACCCTTGGAAACTAAATGTAGCGGAAAGCATAGCAATCCACAAACAAAATTCCAAAAAATTGCTTAACAAAGATCAAGGAAACGGATATTCGTGGCTGTTTAAATTTCTACCAACATCACAAAAACAACACAACGCCAATTTGACTACCTTCAAACGAAGTAGGAATTAATATCCTTTCATTTCAACACACAACCTTTGAGGTACCAAACAACCTTTGAGGTACACACATAAACACATTCAGTATACCCCCTCACACACTCTACCTCATACATCCAGGTATCAACAAACCTACTATAAATACTAGACCTACTGTGATGTTCCCTTCAAGTCGAGCACTCGACACTGAAGAAGTCTGTAAGTCGCAGACGAAATAGGCCTATCTGTCAAAAGAGAAGCTTCCTATAGTGGAATTTAAAGGAATTTGCTCGCGTTTACTAGTGATAATTTTGAAAAAGTGCTTCAATATTTTATTTTTTATTTTTGTTAAAGTGATCATATGAAGTGTTAATTTTAAATTCTCCTAGTTTCCCAAACACAATATCCTACACACACAAAAAAAATATAAATATAAAAATAAAAAAAAAAAAAAAAAAAAAAAAAATTTTTATTTTTTTAAATAAAAAAAAAAAAAAAAAAAAAAAAAAAAAAAAAAAAAAAATTTATTTTTTTCTAAATATAAAAAAAAAACACCACAGACCCCAACCCCCCCCCCCCCCCCCCAAAAAAAAAAAAAAAAACCAGCCAACATAATCATAATAATAACAAAACAAAAAATAATAAAAAAAAAAAAAAAAAAATAGAAGAGAGAAAAAAAATAAAAAAATTTTTTTTTTTTTTTTTTTTTTTTCCACATTAATAATATTTTTTTTTAAAAAAAAAAAAAAATTTTTTCCTTTTTGAAAACGGGAAAAAGCCCCCCCCAAAAAACCACCCCTCCGGGAAAAACAAAAGGAGAAACACCCCCCTGTGAGTGACTTCTCTCACTTCACCGAGTGACAAAAGTCATGTCTATGCTCTTACACAAAGTATACTTAATGTGCACAATGATCATGAAAAAAAGGCATTTCAATCAATAATATGAATAAACTATGTCATAAAAATCTATTTTCAAGTAATTCTAAATACGTGCCTGGTTTGAAAATTATACATTTTCAAATCTGATAATGTGTGGCAGTACTGTTATCCAAATAATATCGGTAATGTTTACATGCGGGGCTTATGTTACGTAAAAGTAACCTCTGAATGGGAATGACCCTCAGACATTCTGAAATAGGCTGCTGAATCTGTAATGGCGCAATCACATTTTAGCTCCCAAATTAAAGCTGGTCGCTAAAAGGACTGTTGCAAACAGATTTCTTCCATAAAACCATTTACGGCTAAGGGGTTGTTAGTTTGAATATACAATATAACGCCCCCGGGATCCACTATGTAAATAGGAATTTTCCAAAAAAAAAAACACTACACAAACAGAAAAAATAAAAAATATTTTGTCGTCCTTAAAAGGACGGTTTTACTTTTCATGATGCGCAATTTATGTTTTATTTTCGGTGTACTTGGGCAGTTGAACCGCCTGAATATTTGGCAGAACACCACCCTGGGTGAAGGTGACATCCGACCACGATTTGTTCCATTTTCGTCGTTGTGGATCGCCTACTGCAGATGACAGGAATAATTCTGGTTTCTTGGTGTCACGGGCGGCATTTCTTGTCAATTCGAACACTACAAAAGCCACATATTCCATCACGGTGGCCAAGTATACCGACACTGACATGCTCGGCGTAGTTGCCCTTTCTTGGCCGACGTTTGACTGTGTACACACTAGAGTGTCATGGTACTTTAGATTGAATAAAATATAGTAGAAATTTATTAATTCGATGACCTCCATTTTTTCAGATCAACAAGGAGTCCTACGACAGGGAAACGTTTGTAGCTATGTCACTGACAAAATTCGCCCTCGAGTTTTTTCTCTTTCGTTCTTTCATTAATTAATTGAAGATGAGATAGGGTTAAACAAATAGAATTCAAAGAACTCTACTTATACTAATAAATGCAAAATGTGTTCTACCCTTTATCTGGAAAGTATCCAATCAACCATATCTGACTTTAAAAGGTTCATCATTGATGGGTGAATATAATTACCCATTCATGAGTAATATTTTCTCATTATTGGGTAGGGCATTAATGGGTTACATTTACTCATTTATGGGTACTTGTTTTAACCCATCATTAGCAAACCTATTTAGTCCGAAACAGATTAAATTGTACCCATTAATCTGTATTTTCCAGTAAGAGTTAAATAGTCTTGTGTTTTTTTTTTCAGAATGTTGATATTACCTTTGAGGTCATTCACCCATAAATACTGCTGAACATGTAGACATTATTCCATCCATATTAGGCGTTCTTATGATGCAAAATCCGAATGCACTGGAGATGCATTTTGAAACGGAAAGCAAAACATCCATGTCAACCTCCAGCTGATGTCCGAGACAATTCATCATGTATGGAACACGTGCTACGTGCAACCGCAATAAACCCCCCGCTGAGCGTTGTTGTGGTTAATATGTATTGGCGATTACTGTCCTACTGTGGTATGTAAAAGGTTACAGCTGAATAATCTTTACAACCCACTCGTGTCAGTTTAGCTGTTTTTGTTTATCACCAGACTACCAACAATCAACTTGCAGTCTACGGAACACTGTGGCGTATCAACGTTTTACAACTGAAGTCATTAAGGTATGGCTAATCTCCGCATATCAGTCAAATATTTGGCTTATAAATTGACTATTTTCCCCTCTGAATTGTGGATGCCATCATAGTGGGCAGGTGAGATGAATGAGTGATGTTTTGGTTTTATTTTGAGAGTTTCAATTGATAATATGCGATAGTATTGAATTGTGGTTTGAACCTGAATATCAGTCATTAAGTGTTATGAGGTATTGTTTCAGTAGGTTCCTGGCCAATTTAGTGCGTATTATTCGAGAATAGCGATTCTTTTCGATTTTAAGTCATAGATAAGATCTAGCACTCATACTGGTCTTATCAGAAACCATGCTTCTGCTTCTTTATTTAGGTTACTTTCAGTCATAGACTTGTTCGTCACCGGAGGGAGGCACCTCCACCCTACAAACACGTGAGCCAGGACCAAAGGCTTCACTTCCCTTCCGAACGTGATCAGAGATTGTTTCACCAAAGAACAATTACACCGACCCGAAATAAAATGCAACCCACACCCATTAGGGTGTCAATTAACAGTCACGCTCAACCATTACGACCTGGTTCACGTTTATGTAGCATTTTCGGAATTAGGAGAATTTTTAAAGCATTAAATTCAATATTATCCATTTCATGTAGAATATAAAGTAAACGGCCCCTATGAATAGCAATCCATAATCATCCTACTTAAAAACAGAGGATTACTTAATGCCTCTAAATATTCATTGCCTTTTTATGATAATAAGAAAAACAAATAAACGAGTCCCATCTTCTCATTCAAATTTTCTAGAGGGTTGTCTACAGGACATAGAGTGATATAGGAATTATTACCCCACAAGTGCACTTGTTTCTCAAAACATTTTTTCCGCGCAGGGCAGTAAACATTCCTTTTTTTGGACGCCCCCTTAACTTTAGAAAAAATCCCCCTTAGTTCGTTTCCCCGGCATAAATAAATCGGGGGTTTAACCTTCTTTTTTCCGCTTTCCCCGTTTTTTTACGGGTCTTAAGTTTCTTCATTTCGCCTCAAATGATACTTTTGTATTAAACAATAATGGACGTCGACATTCACTAAATACGCTTATAAAGGTTTTCTAATGCACAGGGTGTCTGCAAATTATCCGTACTGACTTTGTTGGCATGCCTACACACAACCAAGTGGATTAAACTAAGCATACCTATCGGTTAGTGCCACCGATGAAAAAGTGTTCACAATCACAATCAACAACAAGACGGGGGCTCCATGAGCTAAAAAGACTATTAGTCTTCACGAACGCATTTTCCCAAGTATTTTTTTTAACGAGAGATGAATGGCCTTCTAACTCACTGGATTTGAATCCGATGGACTATTTGGTATGGTCCATCTTGGAGTCAAGAGCCTGCAGTATACCACATAAATCACTAGAACATCTAAAATCGTCTCTTTTAAAGGTTTGGGAGCAAATATCTGTCGAAGAACTCGCGGCCATCGTGGATAACTTCCCGAAATGTTTGAAGGCGTGCATCTCAGCATGAGGTGGTCATTTTAAAATGAACAAATAAAACTTGTAATTTGCAAACATATTGCTATAACAAACAATACATTTTACTGTACGGATAATATTCGGACACCCTGTAGCTTATGAGCTATAAATGAGCGTTATAACCGGATCTCCAATAGCACGGTGGATATTACCATCCACGCGCGCTGATTTTCAGTAAGTAACTAATTTATTAAATGCTGGACAGCCAACATATCAAGGTGAGTGAAAATCACTACCCCGTTCTACAGGATACCTGACCGTATATTGATTTGAGCATGGCAGATCTGAAGATCATTGCATGGAATGTATTAACCTCAATTTTTTGACAGTTCAGGGAGCTTGTTTACAAGGTGTAAGAATTCGAACCGCTCAAACGAAAAGTTTTCATTGGCTTTTTCCGGATTCTGTACGACTAGATTTAGGAAATGATGTAAAAGTAAGCACTGGTGTCTTACTTTTTCATCATTTTTCTATTTTTCTTCAATCGTTATAAATTTAGAGTACAAAATCTCAAACCGATCTTACCGAAAATATAAATAAATAAGTCCGTGTAAACAAGCTCCCTTAACTGTCAAAACTGCATTGATGACGCCATCGGGCAATGATCTATAGATATTAGGAATATCTTTTGAACGTTAGAACGGGAATAAGCGATTACGACGGAGTAGCGCTCTACACAAAACAAGCATGTTTCATTAAGGGTTTAACCTAATCCAATGTACATCTATTTAATATAATTTCTAATTGAGCAGGGCTGAGATCTATCCTCCGTCATAGAAAGTACAACTCGCTCTACAACTTCAGTTTCTACGCTTGTTTTCACTGGAGATGTGGCTGTCAAAAACTAATTATAACTTCATTGAGCCCCCAAAGTCATCGATGGATTGCTGAGAAATTGTTGAAAATTTAACACTCTTTCTTAACGGCTATTGCGGCATGTAATTTTTATTTCCAGCAGAACACGTTGAAACACCGCAGGTATCTGATGTTTCTTTCCAATGTACCGGAAATCTGCGCTTCTGCCAAAGTAGCCTACCCTATGGCTTGGACCGAAGATGTAAGTATTACCACCGTGTTCATAATTTTTTTCGTCGTATCTCCGGAATCAAGCAAAAACTTTCACTGATTCACTTTTCAAAATCTCACTGATTATCATTCAACCCATCGATCTTTGATTAAGCCACGGATTCAATATTCATATCACTACTTTATTTTTATTTTTGGGGCCTCAGATTGCTCAGTCAGCAGGAGCACGGTAAACCATAGTTAGCATATAAAGCTCTCAATTAATAACTGTTAAAGTGCTTCAAGAATAATAAGTTGAAAAAAAGCGACAGCTCGTTGAAACCCAGTTAGAAGATGAAGTAGAATGTTTTATTTTGCATGCCGATTAAGGCCTTGGTAATTGAAACACCTCAAAAGTGTACTAACCTTAACCTGAGAAAATATAAACAACCTGGCGTTAACTTAATACGTCCTTTTCTATTCAACTTGTTTACTGTTAGTCTGGTTTGAAGTGACTAAGAAATGGTTTTTTGGCAGCAGACAGAAGATAACTAGTCCGATTTATTACATTCGATTGGCTTTTTATATCGGCGCAGTCCGGTGTATTTGAGTAGATTAATAACACTTTTTGGATGGCCATTATAATGATATGATCCGCAATAATCTACGGTCAAAAATGTCTGTGTGGCAATATCTATTGAACGTGATAAGAAAACTGTGTTAACGTGGAAAACGTGTGAAAATCCTGGACGCAAGAAAATTTCTAAACATCGAAACGTAAGGGTTGTCCCCGATAAAATTGCAACACACAAAGCGATTTGCAAAAAAATCCATTTCTTTTACCAATTGTCTTGAAATTTTCCGAGTATCAATAAAACATATTTGCTAACATTCTGCTAATTATGTTTTTATTACTCCAAGCGTGGAGTACGTGTTTATATTGTTTTGAAGGAAATATCTTCTCATCAACATGAGACCCTAGGAGTGGACAGCAATTTCTGCAAGAAGCAGGGATATGAAGCGAAAATATTGATAGTTCCGTTAGAGTAGGGCAGGCTGTGAAAAATTGAATAGAAGCAGCTGAAATTGAGCGGAGGGCTATTTTGAAAGGCAGTAATCGATAATACCAATAAAATAGAAGTTGTGTTTTCAAAACCTCTAATTGGAAACTGATGTCTCTCAAATGTAGACTTTGGGAAGTGTAAACAGAAATTTACACATCGCTAGAACCGTTCCGTTGGCATCCCAGTGGTCCTTGTGGTGGAGTTCCGTGCCACTGTTGGTATATGAAAACGATTAAGCGCGCACTTTTTTGCCAATCAAGGGGGTATCCTCCAACCCCCCCTTGCCTAAACTGCATTGGGGTAGCTTGGTAAAATATTGTGTAGTTGATCTTGTACTGCCTTTCAAAATAGCCGTACGCTCAATTTCAACTGCTTCTAATCAATTTTTCACAGCCTGTAGTACTCTAACGGAACTATCAATACTTTATCTTCACATCTTTGGTTCTAGCAGAAATTGCTGTCCACTCCTAGAGTAATGAGAAGTTATTTCCTTCAAAACATTATATTTGCTATGCTTGCGAGTAACATGAGTGTATAGATGCAGCCGACTAAATCAGACTCTGTATGGATTTAGCGACCCCACTGTGCTAGGAGGCACTAATAGTGAACCGGTTGACCACGCTCACTCACCATTACCTACACGGCGGGACAATTTAACTCAATTTTGAATCGTTTTTGACTCACTTTCGTCAAAAATGGAGTCACTCATTTATGAGTAAATGTGACTGGGATTGACAAGTCGATATATCTTAAACATCGATCTGATTTAAATCGGTGTCTTAGATATGTCGACTTGTCAATCCCAGTCACATTTACTCACATATGAGTGACTCCACTTTTGACGAAAATGAGTCAAAAACGATTCAAAATTGAGTTAAATTGTCCCCCCGTGTATGGGAAACGCGGAGAGTGGGAGAGGGTTTGTCGGGATAGAGTAGGAAGTAAATTGTACGATTAAAAAGTAAACATTCATAAACTAGGTCAGTAGGTCAGTGTGCAAAATTTTAATCGTAGCGATCGGTCGTCCGGAGGCTAACTCCGAGAAATTTATGTTTAGTTTTAAGAACAAATGTAGTTTAGTTTAATTGAATATATGTGGTGTTTTAGTGAATAAAGTTGTGTTCTAAGAGATTAATAAATGTACCTTGTGGATTAAATTGGACTGTTGTGAATGTATTTTGTGCGGATGACCTTGATGACCATTTGATATAGAAGACGAAAGGTACGTTCACCGGGCAGTGGAACACCAAGAGAGTTGTTGGAAGACTCCCCAACAGCAGAGTTTTGCATTTTTCACTTCATTCAGCTTACGCTCTAAATCCAAATACCCTTACATTTCCCTTAAGACCCTCCATGAGATTTTATACTACATTATAAGTTTTTGTACATTGAACCATGCTTTCTTCAATTCTTGATCTGTTCTGAAATTTGTAGGATGTTTGCGTAATTCCTGCTTCCTAATATCCTAATATTTTTCGATTTGTTTCAGCACTGGGTTGTTCGGTGGATTACGGTCCTTGAGTACCTTATTTTCCTAATACAATTCCATTACCTGTTTTAAGTAGTGGCATGACGCCGAATCAGGCCAAAAATTGGTGGGCTCATGAGCGACCTCAGCTACGGAAGGAGGCGTTTTTGTGGACATCCTTTTACGTACACTTGGCTTGTAGTCTTCGTTGAAGTCGTCTCGAATGAAGCCCATCGCATCCCGCACGTAACAATTGGTAAACCATGATTATTTTGGAAAATTTAGAGAGTTTATGCTTCTGTTGGTACTTTGGGACATCAAACTAGTCTCTTATAGTGTAAAATTGATGATTTGGAATCTGCTGAAAGTCCATGTTTTTTTAGGTTCCATCATCCATTACGCAACAGGATGTTTCGTCAGCATTTGCGTAAAAAGCTTGCGTGCCCGCGCTGTCACATTCGCTGGGCGTTACGTTTTAGTGCCTTCTGACCTTTAACGTACGTATTCCAGCCCGATTTTTGACTTTTTGCACAAAACTTATGGCCAAGGTTAGCTTATTGCGGACAGAAGCGTATGGTTTGCGACTGAAAGCCTCAACTATCCTCCTGTCGTCTTTAGCGCTCCTGCGAGGATCTTTTCGTCCACATCATTTTTTTACGATTGATGGTCAGATTTTCTCCGTATTATTTTTTGGCATGGAAAACAGTAGAGTTCACGATTCCCAACTTAATTGCTATGGCACGATACGAAGGATTTGGATTTTCGAAATGCACCTGCCAAATTTCGTCCAAATCCTTTGCTTATCGGACTCCATTTCAAAAACTTTTCCGCACATTTCAATAAAAGTTAAAGAATGTAAACAATACATACAGAACTAAGACTACACCAAATTTCCATCAATTTACCTTAACGGCAAACATGATATAGATATTAGCGTGTGTTGCTATTAAAACGTGAACCAAACCTTTACATTGATAAGCTGTAAACAGAAACACAGAATGGTATGTTTTCAAAAAGTTATTTGTGACTTATAACAAGTCTTCTGTTCAAATATTTCTAGCAATAAATTTAGTTTTTTAGCTTCAACGTCAGAGCCCCATATTCGAAAGTATAAGCGATCGACAATACGTGAAATTCCCGAAAAAGCTACTCAGTTCAGTTTAAACGTCAGTTTAAACATCAGTTTAAACCATTTGCTTGTAATCTACGACTCAGTTCCATTAAAAGAATAGTCACTCTGAGACTCTGGAGTACACCACACCGGCATCTCACTAACCTTATCCATTAGGCTACAGCTGGAGTGGCCTCTGCTGTACACAGAAGTTGTCTCCATGCTATTCGGACCATAGTCCGCAGGTCGCTTTCTACTTCATCCATCCACCTTGCTCGTTGCACGTCTCTTTTTCTTGTGACCGTCGATTCATAATTGACAATCATTTTAACTAAGCTGTCGTCCGACATTCTTTTGACATGCCCAGCCCACCGTAGTCAACCAATTGAACGACATGCCCAGACCACCTTATTCGACAGATTTTAGTGATGTGAACAACGGGAGGTTCTTCCAACAACTCAAGCAATACGTGGTTCATTCGCCTTCTCTACGTTCCGTCCTCCCTGGGGTCCTCTCTAAGCTCAGTCGGTAAAGGCGCAGCTACAAAGCAACACCATGCTGGAGGTGGCTGGGTTCGACTCCCGGTCTGGTCTAGGAATTTTTCGTTTACGAAAATTTCTTGACTCATTGCCTGATCATACTAATGCAAAAATGGTATCTAACATCAAAAGCTCTCAATCAATAACTGTGCAAGTGATACACAAAGTTGAGAGAAAGCAATAAGCAAATAGCGAAAGCAATAAGCTTGAAATGCTAAAGAAAGAAGAAAGAAGTGGTTCCGTTTTCCATCTGCACCGAAAATCGTACGCAGCACCTTTCGTTCAAAGACAGAAAGAGCGCGTTGATCCCCCACGAGCATTTTCAATGTTTTGTGGTTGTAAAAAACTACAGGTCGTATTAATGCCTTTTACATAGTCAGCTTGGGAGTTCGACGAACCTTGTTCAATCTAAGCGTCCTTTGGAGTCCAAAGTAGGCATGATTGCTAGCCATAATGTGCCTTTGATATCTCTGTAGGCGTTCATATCGGCGGTTATCAATGACTCCAGATACACGAATTCGTTTACAGGTCGATGTCATCACCGTCCATCTGAACTCGCGGTGGAAGGCTAACCATGGAATTTGCTTATGATTTGGAGAAAAAATGTTGGTCAATGATGCTCCGTTCTTGAGTTATGATTTTTTGAAATAATTGATGCCGGGAAAATTGTAAAATTTCAATCAGGTTTTTCTGGACAACGCTGATTCATTGACAATATTTTTTTCGTTCATATACCCATAAACTCTATGTGTAGATAAACTATCATACAAATCTGAGACCCTTTGGCCCAATTTGTACAGTAGTAAATAAAAATCTCTTAACATTCCTAAGCACAGGTAACAATCATTTTCGTTCTGCACGTTATGTGAAAAGTTGTGTGAAAACGTTTGTAAATGTTCACATTTTTGTTGGCTAAATACTTTTGGTTTCTTCGACGCAGTATTTCTTAATAACTTTAAAAAAACTGTGCCAATTACACAAACATAATTTAACGTGAAAGTGAACTTCCAAGGAGTGTATCGAAAAGTGGTTATATACATTTAATACATAATTGAGCTGAAATAAATGCATATTACTTTAGCGTATATTTGAATTACGTTTTGTTTGCATGTACAAAAGCCTAATTGTGAATATCCCGGAACTGAGGAATCACCCAACGCGCTGCACTATATTCTAGGACGATCTTACCTCGTTCACTGTCAAACACGAAAAGGGGAGATGCTTGGTCATGAATCTATGACTACTGCGATAGTGATGTGCCAAGGGTATGCGTACAAGGTAGATTATATTTAAGGGACGTAACAGACGTTACTGGCAGTGTTGGCTATCTACCTTAATTGTAACACACACTAATAAGTACAGTTTTCCAAGGGCTATGTAACATTTCTGCTGTATCAATCCGATGGCTTAAAAAAAGTTTCGACACAGATGTATGTCGCTCAGAATTTCGTTGGTTGCTTACTGAATAAGTGCGTTTTGTAATCAAGCTATCAAATAAAGTCACACGTGATTTCCAACTGTTTGAAACTGTCGGCAAAAATAGGGCTGCATTTTTCTTTTTTGTTTTCCGCGTTCGCATTAACTTTACCTATAAACTGTTGGTGGTGTTTGGGCCAAAACATTTAACAGCAGGCGACATTTTTGCGAAAAATTTACCTTTACCACGACTGATTTGAGTACATAATCACCCTTAAGGCACAAAGTAAGACTGTTATAATTTAACAAACTTTTCCAACGGCACTAATATCAAAAACACATCCTTTTCCACGTAGTTTTAAAAAACGGCAGATTTTAATAGGTACGTTTCACTGTGTGCGTGTGGCCTTCTTTGCCCTACTTGCCTTACCAATCAGGCTAATGCCAAGGTGGCCTCTGCTGTACACAGAAGTTGTCACAGAAGTCCATAGCTGCAGTTCACCAGCATCACAGTCTGCGAAGGGTCCGTAGATTGCCTTCTATATTTATGGATCCACCTTGCTCATTGCCCACCTCTCCTTCCAATGCCCGTTGGCTAGTTGTTGAGAATTGCGTTAACTATCGTCCAGCATTTTTCCGACATGCCCAGTCCACCGTAGTCGTTCAATTAGTGGTTCATTCACCCCTTTCACGTTCCGTATTCCATCAGCATTCCACCAAACATCGTACGCCGCTTCTTTCGTTCAATGACACCAAGGAAGTGTTGGTCGACCAAGAGCATTGTCCTTGTTTCGTGGCCGTACACAGTTAAAATTATTTTGTGATTTTCAATCTATTTTCATGCACATAAAAAGAACATGCAAATAACTTCAAAATCACATGAAGCTATTAATTTACACGATTTCAAAATCACAGGTTGTAATATTTGATCGATTGAATTTTACATGACCTACGTTCGCATAGTTGATTATTACATCCAAATGTATTTTTTCACGTGAGAGCGGAAGACATAATCATCAAGAGAGCGATATTACTGGCTTATTGATTAACACTACCAATAACTTGATAATCCAAACATGCAAGCTATGGGCGTCATTTAGCAGGAGGAATCGTGAATAATGAAAAATATTTCAAAATAATACGACGTTCATTTCATGTTTTCAAAATGACAAAAGGTTAATTAAATGCGTTACTAGAAACTGGTAAGTTTCACCTAACATGACATAACATTTATATGCATTATATGAAAAGAATCAGGTAACTGCGATGGGCGAGACCGGATAAGTATCAGCGAACAGCTGAATACACAATAGATTCTGAAACAGCAATGAAATCTGCTTCACACGATTCGATAATTGTTACTTCATATACTATTTACTATTCAACAAGTAACCGAGAGTGAACTGCTTTAGAAGTCAAAAATGTCCTCTTTTGTCTTCCGCTCTTGAACGCGGAATGACAGCCAAACGAGAAAAGCTGCACGAAAACTTATTAGAAAAAAAATCAGTGTAAGAAGGTTTATATTTACACGATCAATCACGATAAATTCATATGAATATGTATTGGGAAACGTGTTCCTTGTAAAGTGTACTAATGCATCATCAGATGGAAATACTCGTATTTTTTAATGTGTAGTAATGCTCCAAATATGTGCATAATCTTTCATTTAAAATTCAATAAAGCTTTCATTTAAAATTCAATATATCAATGGATTGCATTGATATATTTTCACCATTTAAAGGTTTTACATCACATGTTATTTTCATTATATTTTGCTGTGCAGAGAACTACCGGCCTAATAAATGTCTTGTAGATGGTCGACTTTGAAGTTCGGTGAACATTCTTCGTCCAACGAAGACCAAGGCAGGTAAGATTGCCAGTCAAATTTTGCCTTTGTATCTCTCTGGTGGTGTCATTACCAGTGGTCACCAATGAATCCAGACAACCAAGTTCATTTACCGAATCCCGCTTGATACTGCTTCACGAACTTCTTCACAATTGATGACAAACGGTGACATAGAATTTGGGAAAGAACCTTGTAGGCTCAGTAGCGTTATTGCATGATAGTTGTAGCTGTCTAGCTTGTCAACCTTTTTATAGATGAGACACACGATACCTTCGTGATCCGGCGAATACTCTTCCTTCCAAATCTTGTTAGTTACCCAGTGCAATGTCATAGCAAGTGCTTCACCCTTGTATTTTATTAGCTCGCTTGGGAGTTGATCAACACCAGCAACTTTGTTATTGTTTGATTGACCAAAATCCTCCTCGACTTCTTGGAGGTTGCAGTTGGATTCGTGTGATGTACTATCAAAGAACTGCTTTCACCTTTCGATCACCACACATTCATTCGTGTGAAGTCGCTGTACAAATCGGCTTGTGGTAGTTAGCCTTTGCGCGAGCTGTACTACATCTCGTAGAATTTTCATTCTTCCATTTGGCGCTTTTTCCTTCGAAAAAAAGAATTTTCTCTGTTCAGTACCTGCTCTCGCACGATGTTTCAGCATTCTTGCCCGTGCTGAGTTTTTCTCTTCTACTAAGTCCAGTCATATTTTCGGTTCAGTGCAGACGTACCTTGTGCCACTAATAGCGATTCGAATATCTCTCCAGCCATCTTAAAGAGTAGCTGCGCCAAGCTGCTCTTCCGATGTGAGCCCATGTAACATCCCAAGTTACATTGCCAAAACCATCCAGCTTTATTAAGTTTTATTAAAGTTTTATGAAAGCCACTAGAAATCAATTTGGTTTTATTGTGGCACCAAGAGGTGCCAATGGGTATCATATTTTAGTCAGGTTTATGAGAACCTACACAGTTTGTTAAAAACGATCTTAATACCTTGTTTTCTCAAATTCCTTTTACTCCTATCGAAGGCATTCTTTCGACTTTATGAACTCATAAAAACAAAATTTCCCGCAACACTAGAACTTTTTTCTTAGATATTATTTACTGCAAAATGAATCAGAAGAGCAGAGGACCGTTCAAAGCATAACAACAAAAACTATCACAGTGAAGTTTGACAGCTGTGGCCATTTGGCCGCATTCTGGTTTTCATGGCAGCCAATAGATTTTATGAAGGTTCTCATGTGGTCATAACATCTTTCACTAGAACATTTTCCAAATCTTTATGGTCTTATAAAGGTTTTATTAACTTGTTTTCACAACCGTCTATGGAGTGGGCCACTTTGTACAAATTTCGGCTTTAAAGAAGCATAGAGGAGGTGTTGGTAGACAAAACAGTTTTGAATGTAGTTTTATCAACAAAGCCGAAAGGAGTGCTATACGGCTGAAATGAAACTAAAATTGTTATTTGGACGGGCTGCTTCCAGCTGTTGTGCGTATTCATGGGAACTTCAATTTCTTGTAGCAGCTCAATGTTTGATCGCAGCGTCCAAAGTCGACGCATGTTGTACAACAACGAAAGTTTTGAGTGCATATATACATAAAAATTATTCACGGGATCGGTCAAATGTTTAGCTGAATCCACTCGGCGTTTTCATATTTAACTGATAACTCGGCAAAAAAAACGAACGATTCCGAGTCTCAGCATCACTTGAAACTGAAATATCAGGTAACTTCGGTTTACGTGATTCTCAGCAACACTAGGAGTCGAGCACAAACTTTAACCAAACTTCAACCAACCTCAGCTGCCTATCATGCCAAAATATCGGTTTATATTATCGGTATAATATTTCGATGAAAATCTAATTCAAAATTTCGAATATCTACACACAATTTAACCAAAATCTCGGTTAATCCCATTTCTGTTTGTTTCGAATTTCAACCGATCCAAATTTTAACCGATATATCAGTTTACTCATGCCGAGATTCCCAGCTAACTATATGAGTTTTCAGTTTGACCCAAACTGAGACTATCGATTAATATAAAAAAGCCGAGATCGACACCGAGAGGTCGGCTGTGCGGATCTCGGTTTCAGAAAGCCGAGGCTCGGCATATAATTCTATGTGTGATATACTGCAATTAGGTACTGAACTGCTATGGTAATAACAACGTGTACACATTAATAGGCATGTGTATTAAAACATTGAGAATGCGAGGACACTTCCTTAGCAGAAGCAACTAGCTTTTAACATGAAAGTAAAGTTATTTGATTTCAAGGGGCAAAATGAAAATTAGAAAAAAGGCATACGGTGTCATGTAATACTATTTCACATATCCATTAACCAAGATCACTAAAATACGTTGGAATTAGAGAATACCCCATCATACAAATGAAACTGTACAACTAGCTTCATTGTAATGTCTATTGGTCGTTTCCAATATTTTCCCGTACTAACCTTAAACTTTTGATCACTTCTATCGAAAAACCAATATACCAAAATTTGCATTAATATGCAAGTCACATATTAGGTAAATCAGCTACAGCTAGATCAGCACAACAGAAACACATCTCGACCAAACAGAAATCTTCTTCCAAAGGCACATGTCAGTTTAAACTTAATTTCAATAGTCATGCTACGTATGGCATTTTTTATATGGACTAGTGAACAATACAGTTTTCGAAAGTGTTAATCCTGTAACAAAAAACTAGTTTTCGGTCATCGCTATCAGGTTTTAGACAGAAATACGACCCACGAATTATGATGCTCTCATTTATTTATTATTATTATTTATCTTTATTTAGGAGCCTTTCAGCCACAGCTGGTTCAGCTCCACTGATGCTCTTATTTACTCCTTTGCTGTTTTCAACGAATTGACCATACACTTATTTATTGTGTAAGACAATCGTTTCAATTCAGCTTGGTCATGCTTATTCCAATACGTGCTGAGAAAATGATCTACTGCATCTTTTTTTTTATCGGTACTGTTTTGAATGATATCACATATTTGATCCTTCTTTTTTCGTATAAAACCGGTTGTTGTGCTTTCTGCAATTATTATTCTTCTTTCACGCGATTAATTGGCAGAATCTCATTAAAGTTTCAGCAATTACTAAGTTTCAACTAACATTTAATCTGCAGATATTTGATCAAACCTGCTTGCTGTTTAGATGCACCATAAAATGTTATCACTTTCAACGTATCACATGCATCACATAGTATGTTTGCTGCCCGATAGCAGATAGAGGTTTGCTCAAAACTAAAAAAAAATTCCATCCTATAAAAAAAAATCATTCCACCTCAAACAAACTAATCAGCTCATCACCAATTTTCACTTCCTAATTATCACCTTTTTGGTAACTGATCTTTCCGAATCCCGTTTCGCGCCCGATTAACGTTCTTGCTGCTCCACCGCTCGGCCAGTACTAATTCGACAGAATCGAACAACAATCCGCTCTCTGGTCAGCCAGTTAGCCAGTGATGCTCGTTCATCGCAAACTCAACAATGCGAGCATAAGTGTCAGAGCAATTCTTCAAATTACGCGAAAGGGAAACCTCGCCACCACCGTCGTCACTGCACTTGAATAGTGTTCTAGGTAACAACAAACGGCCATAATGTCACGTCTGGTGCGGAGTGGGGCCCACTGGGACAGGCAGTCGGTTCCATTGGGTTTGATACGCATGGTCGCACTTTCTCTAGTTATCAGGGATGGAACCGATTACAAGGGCGATACATATTTGAGTAACACTTTTCAATGGGCTGAAATGAGATCAAGTCCAAGTAGTCTTTTCATAGACGTAATCGCTTGTGAATTAATAGTTTATTCTACTGATAGTGAATACAACTGTATGAAAACACGACACTGCATATTGAATCAGTCGAGCGAAAGCCTGAAAATTGAACCATTCTGAGGGGTGTCTCGGTGGTGTTCAGCATTGGTCTAGCCCAATCAGGAAAACGCTTGATTTCAGGGTAAACGATGGGTCCATAGATTTGAAATATGCCCCAGATAATTATTAGCATTATAACCTTGACGCCGGCGCCAGCCTTTATCAGATCCTTGGTACGGATGTGACCCAACCCAGCCACAAGAGCTAGCGGTGGAGTTCCAACTGGCATCATGAATGCGTAACTGCACGATATGGCAACCGGAAGCATCAGATACAAGGGATGAAGCTCAATCGATAGGGACTATTGTGAAAAGTTTCAAAAACGTTAATATGGCATTGTAGTTCAATAAACAAAAAACTGGGAGCATTACCATCTCTGCCAAAACGGGTAGAACAATGTTGCAGATGGCAACGTTCGAAGCAAATTCTGTCAATACTTGTACGGTCAGGCAAACGATGAAAAGCAGAAGGGGTAGAGGCAAATTCTTGAGGCCTGAGAGAGACTGACCGATCATTGCTGACATTCCAGAAACATTTCCACCTTCGGCCAGGGCAAATCCACCACCGAGCAAGAAAATCAAACTCCAGGGCGTCTTATCGTTGATGTATTTCCAAGATATGAGACTCGGTGTTGGCTCCGATGGTAATGACGCTGCAATACATAAACACTCAAGTATTGTATAGTTCCATATGACACGTGACACTTACATGGATTAATTTTGAAGAAATTCAACCACTTCCAATTTTTTGGAAGAATGAAAAGAACCAACACTGTGAATATGGCAGGAGTTGCATCTTGAATTTTCCTTTAAAAGAATTAGTTGTGTATTCATGTGTACTGATGAAAAAAAAACTATATTTAACTTGGCTGGCAGCAAATCGGCCCACCCGGATGTGAAGCCAGGCTGTCTGGAAAAGAACAGTGCAATTGATACGAGGAACAGTGCTGCTACACTTATCTCGTGAGACGTTATCGGTCCCATTTCTCCGTAACGATTCATAATAACGCCATGTGCGATAGCTTGTCCTTCTTTACTGATGGTTGATTCCTGGGCGGCTGTACTAGTTGGTCTGAACATTCCCATGTAAATCACTTGCAGGTACATCCAAACCAAGAAGGTTCCCAGCAGCATTCCAGGTGTATTATAAATTGTGAATCGGAAGAAGTCGACAGGGTTCCCTTCCGGAAAGCGACTCTCGTAGATACCTTTGTAGGTGAGGTTTGTTCCCGTCCCAAGCAATGTGCCACAACCTCCAATACTGGCCGCATAAGCTGCTCCCGTGAAGTAACAAATTGTTATTCTACTTGGAATCGGCAACCTGTAAGCACAATGATAAGGTGAAAAGCTTTTCATTTGTCACAGACTTATAAATTACTGGTGGCTTTGCTTATCTTCCTCACTGCTGTTAGTTGTGGGCTTGAGATACATTTGACACAATCCTTGCTGAAATAAATCACATAAATTAAACACCCGAGCAAACGAGATCCCACGCCAAATACCGATTCCAGTTCCTCGAGGACTGCTTTCATGATTGGGCACATCATTGCAACAGTTGCAGTATTAGAAATCCACATCGAAACAAACATTGTCACCGTCAACAATCCGAAGTTCAACTTTCGCTGACTGCATCCAATCGAGCAGATTACTTTCAGAGCAATCCGTTTATGCAAATTACAATGCTCGATTGCAAGGGCCAAAAAGATTCCACCCATAAACATAAGTAAAGTTTCTCTCATGTACATCATGCAGGTGCGATCGGTTTCCAATATGCCTAATAGCGGAAATAGCACTACTGGAAGCAGGGACGTTATGGGCAGGGGTAGCGCTTCGGTTATCCAGTAAACTGCCATAATGATCACAACAAACATACATCGGTGAGAGGGCGAGCTGTCCAGAAGGAATACCAGAGCCGTCAGGCAAGGGGTTGTGACGAGCACCAGCACGCGCCAGTAAAGGGCAAAGAATCGTCCAATGCGGCCACTGCAGCCGATTCTTCGCGAAGTAGGGTCTTCCATTGTTCAAAACTGATCTTGTTTGTTTCGAGAAGAATGGGAATCTGTCACAATCGGTAATGAACTCGCGTTGGCAGATGAGATCAATGGCTACGCCTACTAGTTGCACGTTGGTTTGGATAATAGTACTACACGTGTTATTTTACTCTGCGTTTGAATAACGAGCTTGATCAAACCTTTAAGTTACCATGCACTAATCACGTGCTTTTTATTGAAAATCATCTGATAATAAGAACCCGTCAGGTTCATGTACATCTATATTACGCTAGATACAGTGACCGGCGAAAAAAAGATCCATCGAGCCGTATACTAATTAGGCCTCGATATTTTAACAAATCCGTATCAATAACAACACGTACTGACTGGACATACAGTCCATCGCAAAATTTCACACACCTGCTAGTTCACATTTTATCTAACATTTTCAAGACAAATATAACTATGCATGAAAACTTGTGATGGAGTTCAATAAATTAACTTTGCAGCTAGTGATATATAGACACATAAAATGTTACTCAGTATTTTGGAATTATCGAAAATATGATAAAGGATCAATTTTCAATTTTGCAAAATTAAGTGCACACTTATGTGTTTTTCAACATATTTCAGTTTGTATATTTATTAATTGAAAATTTTCGTGGTGTTTTATAATACCTTGGGATCGTGAGAACATTACGAAAAACCCTACAAGAAGTATTCCGAAATTGGCTGTGGAGGTTGCTGACAACATTCAAAGACACGTTAGTGCCGATACCATCAGACGCGTGACGCACAGGCATAATTTGCACGGCCGAGTTGCTCGAAAAAAAAAACACTTCTCTCCAAGGCAAATGTCAAAAAGTGGCTGGAATTTGCAAAAAAAAAAACAAGTGAATAAGCCTCAGGTTCTCTAGAACAACGTTATTTTCACAGATATCTGCCTGTGTGTGTCTGTCTTTACAATCAATCTCCCACTGACCGGCAGTGCTTTTATGGAAGAAACTTGTCTGCATTTCTTCGGTAATTTATATGTGATCACTATGTGCAAACATTTTTAGCCCTGGAGATTGAAGGTGACAGCTCTATTGAAAACCTAAGGACCCATTTCAAGAATGCCTGTTCATACACGTACATTTTGAGGTCATCTTCATATACAATAAGCCCCGCATGAAAATCTTCACACATCAAATGGATATGTGAAGAGTTTTCACACTTCCAGAATCAAAAATGGAAATTCTTGATCCTGGCGTGTATATAGTTAAGGTATATTTTAGATAATATAAAACGACCTCGCCAATGTTCCTTATCTGATGCCGGAAAGTTCGTCCGGATGCGGGAGTGGGTTACTAAAAACACAAAAAATGGGGAAAACAATCCATCTCAAGAAGCATGACCATAACACACTATGAGAGGGATTCTATTCACAACGTCCTACGCAAGGCACTCGAAAAAACTATAATTTCACCATTTATTTCAGTTGAATGAAGGAGTATTTGTTAATTTTCTTTCCGCGAAAACGACGCAGCAAAAGCCAACAACGTTATTTTCACAGATGAAACAAAAATCAACTTGTTTAAATCGTATGGAAGACTAATGGTGTGGAGAAAGCGAAGATCGAAGCTCGAATCACAAAGTTCAGCCCAACCGTTAAGCATGGAATAGGAAGCATAATGATGTGTGGCACGATTATCTTAAGGACATACAGGATCAAGTGTCTATCACTTCGAAGTTTTCTGAACACAAACCTCAAATACTATTAGGACTTCAGGCGTGAAATTTTCAAGAATCGTTTGCTCCACTGGAGGAGCATCCATTGGTTATCAATTTGAGCGTTGTTTGTTTTGTTTTGTTTCAAAAATCATGAAGTGATAATTAACCTAACCTATACATCATATGGAAAAAGGACTCCCTCCAGTTTCACCTTAACATCCTGAAACGCAATCTTCAACCCTCGGTGCAAAAGTTGGGATTACCACGGAGTTATTACTTCCAGCAAGTATTCCTCCTACTTAGTACGCTGTATAATGGCTCTATAATGTGCCGAATTAGCTCAAAACTCCTCCCCAATCACCTAATTTGAATTCTATTGAGCATTTGTGGTGTGAAGTAAAGAACAGACTAAAAAATATTAACTAAACAAATAAAAAGGATCCCAAAACTACAAAATATTTGGGAGAATAAAGGGTGTCCCACACCAAATTGCATCACGGAAAAAACGCTGTAGAAAATAACCCATTGGGTATTTTCTCTTGAAAATTTGGGTAGAAGTAGTTTAGAGTGTATTTTGTTGATGTATTTTTATCGCTGTCAGTTTTTCGAAAATTGGAAAAAAATTAGTCACCCGAAAAGCAACGTTGCGAATTGATTTTCCTCAAGCACCTGGAAAATCCTCAGCTCTCTCATCGGGACATCGGAAAACAACTCGGAATCGTGTAGTCAACAGTGAGTCGTGTGATCAAACGTTACTACGAAACTCTGAGCATCGAACGGAAGGAGAAATGCGGTCAGAATGGATATACTCTCACAGTGATCAGGATCACAAGCTTCATAATTGGAATCCCAATGCTTCTGTCAGGGATGTGGCCAAAAAGTTGAATCTGCCTAAGTCGTTAGTTCAGAGACCCAGGAGGAGGAGGGACTGCATACGTACAAAAGGAGAAGGCCCCAAATCGTGACGAACGGCAAAATACGGTGGGAAAGTCACGGGCCAAGAAACTGTACACCCAGATGCTGACGAAGGCTCATTGTCTCATCACGGATGATAAGACTTATGTCAAGGCAGACTTCCGGGAGCTTCCGGGGCTACTGTTCTTCACCGCACAGTACAAGTTTGATGTTCCGGGGGAAGTAAGAAAGCAGAAACTTTCAAAGTTTGCCAAGAAATACATGATTTGGCAAGCGATCTGCTCATGTGGCAAACGTAGTGCGCTGTTTGTGACATCCGGGACTATAAATGGGGAGATCTACCTCAAGGAGTGTCTACAAATGCGTCTGCTTCCTCTGCTTAAGCAACACGAGAGCCATGCGATCTTCTGGCCGGATCTAGCTTAGTGCCACTATTCAAATGTTGTCCTGGAGTGGTACAAAGCCAACAGGGTCACTTTCGTACCCAACGACATGCACGCCTCCCCCCCTCCCCAACGCACCTGAACTAAAGCACATCGAAAAATACTGGGCTACTTTCAGCAGACACTACGGAAGCATCTCAAGGAGGTCAAATCTGAGGAAGACATGAAGAAAAAGTGAGCAGGCCTTCTCTACAGGGATTCTCAAACGATCCTTAGGGCCGGTTCATAAACCACGTAGGCTCATTTTAAAAAATCTCAGACACACCACCCCCCGCCCCCCTCGTGGACTTTTCTCCATACATATTTTTTAAATTTTGTATGGAGCGTAGACTTCGGTCAAGCCACCCCCCCACCTCTCCCCAAAAAGTCTACGTGGTTTGTGCATAGCCCCTTAGAGCCATTGCTGTCTAATGTGATTGACGGTGGAATGGGCCTTGGCTAAGTTTTCAAAAATTTTGTCATCTTCCAAAAGGACTTTGCACAATCTGGGAGGGCGCGAATCTTGTCTGCAAAATCGTTAAATCTGAGGTCCACCGTTCTGGCCATGATAATTTTAGTCATTCGATTACAAAGACTTTTTAAAGTAGACAGACCAGTTCTCTGGTATTGCCTTCGGGTGGCGTTGCGCAATTTTATCAAATCTTTAGTGGGTGTATCATTGGGAACAGAGTTGTTCACCTGACAATCACTGGGATATGTTGCTCCCGGGCCTGGTAGATCGCTTGCTCGATGCTCTGTAGTTGCCGATTGATGTCATCAACCGACTCGAGGTGCACGTCAAAATTGACGCTGCGGGACAATAAGATGGTGATAGAACCGACGGCAAATTCGACTTCAACTCCGATGGCTTCGATAAACTGCAGCTGGATGCTTGGAAGCAGGTGGCAATTGTTGTTGTTGCGCAAGGCGATTGCGACACCTCCTCCAACAGAGCCGCAACAATCAAGTCACACAATCCGAAAGCCAGGGATGCAGATGCTAAGTTTGGGCTTGAGGTGCGTCTCCGTGACGATGGCGATGTCGGTGTCCTTCTGTTAAGGAAGTCACCAAGCTCAATTA
Organism: Aedes koreicus; assembly: GCA_024533555.2. Taxonomy (NCBI): domain Eukaryota; kingdom Metazoa; phylum Arthropoda; class Insecta; order Diptera; family Culicidae; genus Aedes; species Aedes koreicus. The sequence continues at coordinate 148,880 of JAHHFK020001143.1, read as the reverse complement.
TTTTGTTCCGGATGGAAAAAGCATTCCAATTAGAAATGCTGATGGTGCGTTTACGGTCCAGTTTTAAATATGAATGTCATCGTCACGGATGTGGCGGCTTTGAGCTGTTCCTCCTTCGAGCGGCAGCGTAGTTGAGGGTACAGCTCTTGGACTAGCTCCATAATTTGCTCCGAGTCGTAGAGCTGTCCATCGACGGGTGGTTGCGTGGATGTACTGCAACCCGAATCCCCCCCAGCCCACCGGGGTGGCGGCGGCTGCCGCAAATCGTTGCTCAACGGAGGCTGACGGGTGGTTGGTCTGGCTTGAATAGAGCGGCGGCAGGTTTGGCACTTGGTACCGGAGCTTCGAGAAGTGTTCCTCGTTCATCGGAGGTGGCGGACGGCGTTGACCAAGCCGGGACTTGGTGTATTCCTGCATGTGGATCGTCAAAAACTCCAAACGTTTGGGGCAGGCTCGATTGTTGCTCTCGTGATTTGCGCCACAGCGTTTTTTTCGTGATGCAATTTGATGTGGGACACCCTTTATTCCATTAACGGTGACCAAAAATCTGGTGGAGTCGATGCCACGTCACTTACAAGCTGTGCTGGATACCAAATACTAAATAATATTTTTTTTATGTCTGTCGACATTTAAACTTGTTTTCAGTTTAAAAAAAAAGTTGATTGTGCACTTAATTTTACAAGCTGATAATCAATGGGTTTATTTCTTTTTAACGATTTTTTTATTAATTCATTTGTTATTGTTTTTATTTTGCCCACCAATAAATTGACTAACCCCTTGTTAATCATACTTTTGACATTCCTTTGTTTACATACATCAGAAATAATTGCTACAGTTGTGAGAAGCAAGCGACTTGTGCTCAAGTGAAGAATAAGTTGAATGAAGGGTGTATTCGATAAAAACTCACCAAAATTAAACCAATTATTTCAGGGAATGATAAAATACTAATGGGTTATGTTTTGCAAAATTTGTTTTTTATTTTCAATTTCATCACCCATCCCAAATTCCCGAACGATCATTTTCACTCCACCCATCAAATTTTGTACAACCGAGTGTTTTTTGTTGTTTTTACCCAAATTTTCTTCAACTCCAGCTCTGTTTTAATAGTTTTTGGATGTTTGTGAAGTTCCGTCTGCTTAATTGCCCAGAGTTTCAAGCATAGTGGCAAGATGCTTGATCAGGCCAAAAACAGAGTTGATCCTTTGTGTTTCCTTATGAATGGCAAGAAACGCTTCTTAAGGCAGTATTCCGTGTTAATCGCATTATTGATTGTTCCGGAAGTGATGAATGGAGCGCATACTTCACTACATCCGCAAATCACCTGCCAGATCAGGAAATTGTTTGAAAATTTCTATAATTTCTTCTTTTGAACATCCTCCGTAACATTGAATTAAGACTTGACAACGAAATATTCTTGCTCACGAAGTTGACGGGAGTCGGCCTTGGCGTAAGTTTCGTCATCCACCACGATGCAGAACGATTTGGTGAACAGCTTTGTGTAAAGTTTCCGGGCGTGGGTTTTCGCAGTGATGTTATGCTTTTCATTCCGGTTTGGGGCTTTTTGCACCTTACAAACATGTAACCCAGTACGCTTCATGGTTTTCTGTACAAAACCGACTGAAACCTTGGACATTTTAGCGACATCTCGAATTGACGAGTTTGGGCGGTTCTTGAACTGTTGGACCACTTTCCTGGCCACTTTACTCTCCATTGGACCATTTTTACGACCACTCCCTTCCTTCCTTCGGGCACTCAGACGCTCCTTGAAGGTTTTTATAAGACGAGGCTTAGTTGCATTTGCAAGAGGGGAGACGCCTCTAGGTTTTGATTGTTAGAACACAATTTTTTTTTCTCTGGCTCGACGACATGACTGGAACTACTGTATTAATAACTATGAAGCTTGATGTATGTAAACAATACACAATGAATGCCGACGCCGGTGATGTAGTGGTAAGCGTGACTGCTACTTTGCACCCCAGTGCGTCTGGTTTCAATCCCAGTCGAGGTCAGTGTTAGTTTTTCTGAGGCGTAAAAAACTGGTCACGTCTTCCTTCGGAAGGGAAGTAAAGCCGTTGGTCACGGCTCATGTGTTGATGAGTGCGATATGTAGGGTCCAGATGGTGAAGTCGTCTTCCTGGCGTCGGTGGTTGTCACCAAGTTGTGAGGAAATAAGCCGACGGAAAATAAACGAAAAAAATACACTATGAATAAGATTTGCTCAAATTTTCAGGTTTTTTACTCATACGGTTCAAAAGTTATAGAAGATTTTCTGTGTGCCATTTATATAGAATACACCCTTCACTATTCAACGTGATAAAAATATATTGTTTCTTGCTTACCATGGATTATTTCACGAATGTATTGTTTTGAATCGTTGTGGAATGTATTAAAAATAGATACCTCATTTTCACGTCATTGAAACTGACTATCATAAATCTATACACCGAAACAAATTAGCTACAAATCTCGATTAAATAAAGATATACCAGTTCATCGCTAGTATACTCAATTACAAAGCACTGTCACGCTTCGTCAGATCAATCATATCGTTAACGAGAACAATTTATGTTTCGTCAGCTCCTGTGACACTGCCCCATCTGTATTGTTAGCTCCGGTGCCGCTGGTAAAAGTTGTTCCACACCACCCACCTTTACATCTCAGTATCGAGAAAGAGAATGTAGTAAGGGATAGTGACAACTGACTATGATAGCATCATTCCCTTTTTTGAATCGTTGGATTGGGACAACATTTTTGACGGAATCGATGTAAACACTGCAGCGGAGACATGTTCGCATATTCTTTCGTATGCAAAAGATCAACATGTTCCCAGGAAGACTATATTTGTAGGCCATCTTCCTTGGCAGACTGCTGAGCTTCGTAAACTGAAAAGTCAAAAGAAAGCCGCTCTGAGAAGGTATTCGAAGAATAAAACTGTACTGCTGCGGAACCATTACATAAGATTGAACAAGATCTATATAAGCGTGGGAAGGAGATGCTTCAATAGTTATCGGGCTGGCATACAACGAAGGCTCAAATCCCATCCTAAATCCGTTTGGAATTATGTTAAACAGCAGTGTAAAGAGTATGGTCTTCCTCGTCAATGAAGTGGATGACCTTCGGTGTGCGAGCGAACCGTGGACGGCCACTTCTCGGCTTCCGTGGACGTGGTCCATCAAGGAGTGAACTTTGGATACGGTAAACGGTAGAATGGTGGCATCCCACAATCGTTGCAATTTGTTTTACGGGCTTTTGGTCGAGCAGTAAACTTGTCACAACCTCCTTTGTGTACATTTTTCTCAACTTTGTTACTCGCGAACCACTGTTTTGTTTACATCGTCTCAGAGTACACACACGCATTAAAACAGTAAAAATAATGTTTAAAGCTACCCAAAAATAAGTATTGAAAACTTTCGCATTTTTTATGGGGCATACTGTACAGTAAAAAATAATTTCGGATGTTTTTATTTGAAAGACAAATTTATATCATGATTTTAATTTTTTTTTATTAGAAATAAAACTATTAAGACTTTGCCACTAAAGTTCAAACCTTTAGCAGCATATGCCGTTTAACATAATGTACGTAAACTTTTAAGTAATCATTGGTCAACAATTACATGCTATTCACAGTGCATATTGCAATGTTCTCAACTGGGTGGTGTAAAAACATTTTTTTATATACTGATCTATAGCAATCCTATGCAAACTAATTTGAGTACTTCTTGTCTAAACGGAAGACTGTTTAGTTTTTCTTTTGTTATTATTGTGGTTCGTTAAGTCACGCAGGTCATGAAGTTAAGGTGAAGAACAAATATTGAAAATTTAATACAAAGTCACTTCCCATCATATTTAATCAGCAAGAGTCAAAGTTCTCTAAGGCCACTTTTTTCGTGAATGAAGAGTTAAAAAATGCTTTCATATGCCTTTGTTGTGTGTGTGTGTATTATTTTTAGGTGCTGTATAGATGAAAAAGATTGCAATACATCGGTTCGGATCTTATTCTGTCTTTTTACATCAATCAACGGGTTTGGTATTTTTCATAGATATAGCTACCAATTTCACAGTTATTAGTTTTGCCATTCCTTTTTAGAGGTTAATTTTTTAGTCTATGATGCGACAATTCGGCTACGTCAAAACCTTTCCATAAATTACTCCGAATTACCATTACGACCTCTAAAGTAGTGCCTATAATTGGCTTTTTGGCACAAAATTTGGTTCCTACTCAGCTTTCAAGCATTCTGCTACATTCTCATTATATTAATTTTGATCTCGAACATTTTACACTATTTTTTTTAACCACTTTTCCTATCCATTCATCAATGTGCCGTGACATTCGTTGGTCGAGCCCAATCAGGGAAGGTAGCCAGTTCTGGATACACGATAGCTCCCCACGTAGGGAAGCTAGCCCACACGACTAGTAGGGTGAATATCGTAGGACCGATTCCGGCCACTGCCATATCCTTGATAGCGATGTTCCCTACACCTGCTACGATGGCATTGGGTGGCGTTCCTACAGGCATGTGGAAAGCGAAGCTACATGACAACGCTGCCGGAAGCATGAGATAAAGAGGGTGAATTTCGATGGCGATTGCCTGTGGGAAGAAAAATCGAGGGTTTACGAAAATCGGTTCGGTTTGCATTGAGGTTCATCCGGAAGCTTACCATTTCCGCTAGTACGGGTAGCATGATGTTACAGATGGCCACGTTGGACGTAAATTCAGTAAGTGTTTGAGCAGTAAGACACACAACAAACAGCAACAATAGCGGGGGCAGGGTTTTAAGCCCAGATAGGGACTGTCCCAGCAGGGCTGACATTCCGGAAACTTTACCGCCTTCGGCCAGAGCGAATCCTCCGCCCAACAGGAAAATCAGACTCCATGGTACCTTCTGGTTGATGTATTTCCATGTGATTAGAGCGGGTGTGGCTTCGTTTGGCAGGCGACCTAAAAGAAGGAGAATAAGCATGATTTATTATTAAGTATTTGAAAAATTATACAAACAATGTTATGAAGCGACGAACTGAAGTACTGCACATTTGCTGCACATATTATATAACTTTGGCATACGACCTTCGAATAAGTCTGCATGTTGTACAACACTTTTTACATAAGCTTACTTTAGCTTATTCAAACGTGTGAATAGTTTCGATTAAAAAAATGTTTACTGGTAGAGACTGGTAATATTTTCTAAGTCAATAAATGGTCAAATAAACTGCCATGTATTGAACCAACCCTAAGATGTTGTAATAACTCGATCAATTATCAGTCAATTTACCCATATTGACATTGTAATGATCAATACCGCAGTTTTTTCATGTCCAGCAAGCTGTGGAAAATTTTGAAATCTCTTTCATTTGTCAAATTATGTTGTTCCTACATTTTCTTACTCAGCTAACGAACCATTTTTTGTGTTTCCTGCTGTAAATCACAAATTTGTAACACGCTTGTGCTGTGATCTCCTATCTAAATGTGACAAATCGGCTTTCACTATATAGGGGAAATGATGGCTTCGGCAAAGTTTACTATTCTCGGCATCTAATTTTCAAACCTATCTTATTCTACATAATCCATCTAATCCATCGAAACACTTTACTAAATGTGATAATTTGGTTATTTAAGGATGTAATGTAATGGCCCCCACAACCCAACCCTCCACCAAGACAAGTTTCCCCCCATGGAACTCACACATAGCTTCACCAAAACTTGTTTTACCAAACGTGTTTTCATTTAGTCCCACTACTTATGACTCACCCTTAATAATAGACCAAAAACATCGAACATCATGATTAACATCTGAATGGAGTACAGGAAAAGGACCAAGACAGCAAATGAATTGCAAGTAAAGAAAATGTGCACCCCCCGCGATAAAGAGCGAACACGAAATTATTGCGACACATTCAACAGATTTTTTACCATTGGGTAAAAATCAACCAAAATTTGCACACTTTCTCATTGATGTGTATTGTTTACATGCTGTCAAAGTCGTGTTTTTCGATTCAACGAAAATGGAGGTGAACCAACGCGAGTCGAGAGAACAAATTCTTTCCAAACACCTGGAATTTCCTGACCTGTCGCACCGGCAGTTGGGAAAAATGTTGAAAATTCACCATTCAACCGTCTCCAGAGTGTTGAAGCGGTTCCAGGAGCGGTTGACGTTGGACCACGGCAAAGGAGCTGGAAGAAAACCGGGACCGGAGAACAAAAAGACGGAGGGAAAGGTGAAGCGGATGATTAAAGCAAATCCCAACGTCTCAAGCCGTGATTTGGCTAAAAAGATCGGCATGTCGCAGAGCTACGTCCAGAATGCAAAGGAGAGAGCTGGACTACATACATACAAGGTACAGAACTTCCCAAACCACGATGAGCGGCAACAATCGACGGCTAAAACTCGGGCACGGAAGCTCTACGAGAAGATGCTGATAAAATATGGCTGCTGTGTGATGGACGACGAAACGTATATAAAAGCCGATTTTAAGCAAATTCCGGGGTTGGAGTTTTTCACCGGCAAGAGCAAGTTCTATGTGGACGACAAATTTAAGAAGAAGAAAATGTCGAAGTTCACCTCCAAATATCTCATTTGGCAGGCCATCTGCTCTTGTGGACTGAGGAGTGAGCCTTTCGTGACAAAGGGCACAGTAAATGGCGAGATCTACAAATCTGAGTGCCTCGAGAAGCGCCTTTTGCCGTTCTTGCAGCAGCACGACGAAGCTCCGCTATTTTGGCCAGATTTGGCATCATGCCACTATTCTAAAAGTGTCCTGGAGTGGTATGAGGCCAATTCTGTCCATTTTGTTCCAAAGGACATGAATCCGCCAAACTGTCCGGAGCTGCGCCCGGTGGAGCAGTACTGGGCAATGATGAAGCGGAAACTTCGGAAGAGCAAGAAGACAGTCAAAGACGAGAAGGACATGTTAAGAAAATGGGAAAAAAAACTGAGAAACTGGTACCGGATGACACTGTAAAGACTTTGATGGAGGGCATCAAGCGAAAATGCGTTCAATTTTACACTCCAGGCTCCATCGGTTAACTTTTCTTTTGATTTTTGAAGTAAATATATGTATAAAACTACTCTAAAATTTTGATTTGATTCTAAACATTATAAGAAAATTGGCATGACATTTTCGGTGTCGCAATAATTTCGTGTTCGCCCTTTTTGTGATGTTAAGATTGCCATCAAGCTGCTGTAGAGCAACGGTTGGAGGGGATGGTATCAGAGCAGACTGATAGTCAGGATTTGGGAGCCGAACAATGCCGAACAGTTGCCGGTGGAGAGGAAAGATTTGGTTATCTGCCCCATCTACAAGCTATATTCGTTGGAAGTTAAGATTAGACCAAATTCTATGTGAAGATATCGGGTAGATTATCGGGCTAATTCGAATCCCACATGGGGCTTCGTCAAGGTAATGGAATGTCTTGCCTGATGTTCAACATTGCACTTGAAGGTGCTATGAAACAAACGACGTTCAACAAGCGGGCACGATCCAGTTCAACAGATCCAGTCAATTTATCTGCTTTGCCGACGAGGACATTGTAGGCAGTACATTTGAGGCAGAGGCAGAGCAGCACACTAGACTTAAACGTGAAGCAGTAAAGATTGGGTTAATGATAAATACGGCCAAATCGAAGTACATGCTGGCTGCGGAACCGAGCACGACCGAGCCCGACTAGGCAGCAGTGTAACGATCGACGAAGATGAGTTCGAGGTATTCGACGAATTTGCCAATCTCGGCAAATGACAGCGGACAATGATAACAGCCGTGAGATCCGGAGGCGTATTATCGGTGGAAGTTGTGCCTACTACGGGCTCCACAAGCAACTGTGGTCAAACAGACTTAGCTCCTGTACACGTGTATCCCGTACAAAACGCTAAAAAGACCGGTTGTTCTCTACAGACATGAGCCTCGGAGCACTCGGAGTTTTTGAGCGACGAACCAGTATTTGTAAGGTGGTCAAATCTGGACGCAATTGCCGGGCGGGACAAGTTGCGAGAATGCCGGACAACTATCCTGCAAAAATGGTGTCCAATGGTAATCCGGTAGGCACAAGACGACGAGGAGCACATCGAGCAAAATGGTTAGACTATGTGGAGCAAGATCTAGGGAGTACAAGGTGCTAACGGGATTGGAGAGGAGCAGCCATGGACCGAGAACTTTGGAGGGATAGTGTGTTATAAATGACGTTATGCCACACTCAGTTCAAATGGAACGATGGGTGAATAACAAAGGGGCAGCCGACAATAGTTACACTCACAAGTTTAAGCCGTTCTGAATAATGAACCTGATGAAAAATCTTTGTCTATGTGTATGCATAACACTTTCATCATAGAAGCATGTGTTTTAAGGATGCCACGTGTTTAGCAGTGTTGTTCTAATTTAGTTGTAATCAAATAGATCTCACCGGAAATTGTTGCTAATGTTCAGTCTTCATTTGGTATGGCAAGCCGACCCCCGTGATGCTAAAGAATGCATTTTGTCTCTACAAGGATAGCATTCCACTATCCGACAAATATATTCACCTCGTCCTTTTCGAAAGAAACAGCACGCATACAATTAGTACTTCAAACAATTGCGCACAAATGCACTACAATGAATTTCACAGGTGAAAACCAATTTCGAAAAGAAATTTAATTTGAAAAATCACTGTGCAACGAAAGCCACTACGCATTCTTCATTCACAAATCAAAATTTAAATTGATTTGAAAAAAAAAATCGCATAGCTCTCGGATAATTTACGTGGATTGGATAGTTTACGGATGTCCCGGATCATTCAGGAGGGCCGTTCAGTGGTTTTCTAGGTCTGTAATTATTTCAACATTCAAATTTCATTTACTAAACACAGTTTCAAAAGACTTAAATAAAACTGCAGAGCTCGATGTTAATTCTTCATTAAGTTCTTCAATACGGTTCATCGGGTTCAAAAATCATAGAGTAAAATGATGAGAGTGCTCTTTAGCAGATGTAGCTAAATGTTAAATTCACCATGCGTCCATCTCACCCCAACAGTTTTTCTTACTCACAGTTCCTCTATGTCGATCACATTTAGGTTATTTGATGTTCGTTAAGAAAATCTGTCAGCTTAACCAGTGAAATTATGAGACTTGACCTCGCTGAATTATATTCCTGCAAAGTAATATATAATTTCTCAGTGGCTAACGAACAAGTTTATGGCCAGAATGTAACTTTGATTTTGTCGATTATCGCTGAATTTATGACATATTGCTACATAGGTCGAATGAAGGGACTAGTCTAATATATTATATCCCGTAGCCCAATGCCTTGTCAGAAATTCAATACGAAAGAGTAAGCACAGTTTGTATAGTTTTGCAGATAATTAATATTGAAACTTGCATGCAAGCTGGCTTTCTTAAAAGCCCTTGCAAGCTTTAAAAACAAAAACGTAGAAAGATATCGATGGAAGCTTCCAATGTTATATATCGATGAAAGCTTCAAATTGCACAAAGCACGGCAATCTGATTGCTTTATAGCTTTTTTGGTCTTTTATATCAGCTTTCATAGCAGACAACTCACCCCAATGAATTGCACGGTGGTTGAAAAGTCGATTTTCACGGCGACTCCTTTAATATCGAATTTCGAGCGCTGACATCTTCTGGCCAGTTTATGGATAATGATGCAAATTTTGAAAACTTCGATCCACAGTGCTTGAAGAGTTTTAAATTAAGTCCTCAATAGCCTCCCAAAATTTGAACTCATTTAGTTTGAAACTACCTTTGCACAAAATATTTGAAATTTATATGGAAAGTAGCACGGGAAACTCACATTTTGTGTTTGCATCACTCTATCAATTCTTCATATTTATCTGTTTGAAATATGTTCAGTTGAGCAAATTGGGATGAACTTTCGAATAAAAGTTGTCATCCCTAAAGTCACTTTTGTCTTATAATTGGGTCAATCATCTGCCAAATAGCCAACTGAAGTATGGATAGCTTTGAAGCGGTATCACTTAACATGTAAGAAAAATGATTGTTTCCACAAAAGAGATAAAAATAAAATACAAATTAATTTAAAAAAAAACCATTTTACATCAGCACTCTTAATGGTCAGTTCTGTTTTGAAAATTCTTCTCATTTTTTTGAATAAAGTTTTGTAACGATATGCATCGTTTAAAAAAAATGTGCTTGATGGTAGCATAAATTAGAATCTGGATTTTGGACACCCACGTCAAACATCCGATGTGATTATGTTGAAAAATCACAAAATAATTTAAACTGGCTAAATCTATTGTGTCCAATGTCCTTAAAAATGGAAACGGGAGAGAAAAGTTATCACTCGAATGAAATGTTTTATTGTCAGGATTTGCAACATAATTCTCTTATTTATCAATTTGAAAGTTCTATTCGTGCTGGAGGTGTTTGATCCTTACTTGTTACTTACTTGGCTGTAAATTTGTTCCATTTATTGAACGGACTGCCACTATTTGCATACCAGTCTCATGGTCATTTTTGATCATGCTGTGAAAATAACCATTGAAGTTGTCAAGCGTTTTAAATCAGAATAACAAAAATTGAAGTACATTTATTAATAGATTTTAAACTCTTCGAAAACTATTGCTCTAAATCTAGAGACATCACAGTTAAAAAAAAATTTAGAATTATAAAAATATTATTTTCTTCAGGGTTTTAAAATTCATAGTATGACTATTATTTAAACATTTTTAACATGCAGCATAATCCAATCAAACCGTCGGCTGATATCTACACTGACAGAAAAATGTTAATTTTCCATAAACTCCTAAGTAAAATTTATTTTGTAAATGGTCCACGAACGTTTTTTTATATCTTTCTTCGGAAAAATGAAGAAGTAAGTAGTAAGAAAATTATCTATAGGTTTTCTATACATTTTCAGAAAAGAAGACTTTTCAAAGAAAAAAGTTTTCAAAACATCAAAACAACAAAAAACAATGTATTCTTAAACATCAGGCATTTGAAAATTCTATATATTTTATTATTTATAGGCGCATTTTAGGAACGAATTATGAATTTTCATTGAATTTAATATCAAAAAAGTTTTGTTAGCATTTTTCTACATGCAGCCTGTTCCAAGATATTTGGAAAACATTTAAAGTAGATTATTCTTTGATAATATACCTTTTTAATACGTTAGCTTGGATTTTTCATCTGCAACGATAATTTTCCAATTTGTTTCATGATTTCCCATTGAACTCCCGAATGGTTGGTCACACTGTTTTCTTGTGGTTAAAAAGTTTAAACTAAATAAAATACTAAATACTAAATAAATACTTAATGATTTATTTTTTCGGTGTGTAATTGAGTCTATTGATAAAGTGATTCAGCCTCGATTAAAACATTTTATGATTATTTTGAATTTATAGTCACAGATGAAGATCTACGGCTACCTCATGAATAAGGCATATTAGATAAATATAGCCAACTGTACCGAATATGATTTAAAATATTTCTTGAATCTGATTGCACGGAATTAGTTACGGTTGAAGTGTATTATTATGGTAAACAATTTCAACACTCTTATTTATTTCTTAATACCAAGTTTTGAAAATCCTTAAATTAATCAATAGCATGAGCAAAAGCATATTAATGAGCCGTGAGTTTGCTACGCCGTGGTAGATCAACAGAATGTCACTTGGGAGAAGTAAATCATTCGCCATGTGCAACTTATGGCGACTTCATTGATAGGATTATTGACGGCACCGGCCCTGTCCTCATAGATCAATTAGGGCACGTTGATTTGATGCACGTTGCTACTAAAGGCCGAATATACTACCACGCCCCCAAGATTATCTCAGGAAAGGAAATTGTTAGAGGGTGGTTTTTTGTAATTTCCACCTTGATAGTGAAACAAATTTCAGTGAAACTGTTAATCCGTGGTTTTGCATTATTTTCTTCGTCTCGAGCTCGGCAGGAAGTGCTCGACTGGAAGAGATAAGCTGTGATAAAAAGTTGTTGGTCGGTCACTTTCGTCAAAATTGGAGTCGCTCAGGTATGAGTGGTTGTAGCTGGGATTCACGAGTCGACATATCTAAAACGTCCATCTGCCTTAATTCGATGTCTTAGATATGTCGATTTGTCAATCCCAGTTGCATTTACTCTTATACGAGTTACTCCACGTTTGGCAGAAGTGAGTCAGAAACGACTTTAAATTGAGTAAAATCTATAGCCGCGCACAACTGTAGCCTGAGATTCGGGCAAGCAAGAGAAAGAGAGCAGGGATGCCATATTTACAGACATGTCTGTAAATTTGCAGACTTTTCATTTTTGTTGCAGACTTTTTTAACTATGCAGACATTTTATTTATGTTTTTTTACAGACTTTTACAGACATTTGTAATATTTTTTAAACTTCAAATAAAGGTATTCACTGAAGTTCGGATTTAAAACGTACGAGGATCCGAACAGTATAGTAGATACGGTAAAAAGCTTTGTTGAAATATTTTAAAATAGCGTAGGTATAATTTATTTTTAACGTAGTAATCCTTGAGGAAACGAAAACGGTGGGCCACTTGGAGACACAACGGGCCTGGAGATAAGCAGCGTATAGTCTTTTTCCAAGGAGTCCCTACTCATGGTTGTGTTTGATCCCATACGTAAGAGATGGGGTTTATGAATGCAATTTACTTAACCATCTACCACCAAAAATACAATAATCTTCACTGCTATTGTTACCATGGAAATAACTGTCAAAGTATTGGTAATATTGGTCCATTGCCATTGAATCACAACGAAAATCAAGTTTCCCAACAAAACAAATCAGGTTTGATAAATTTACCGTAAAAAAGGAGTTGCAACAACATAACCATAAATACAAGCTTTAAAAAACATTTGGGTCCTCCCTTAGCTCAGTCGGTAAAGGCGCAGCTACAAAGCAACACCATGCTGGAGGTGACTGGGTTCGATTCTCAGTTTTGGTCTAGGAATTTTTCGTTAAGGAAAATTTCTCGACTCCCTGGGCATGGGATTGTACTTGCCACACAATCATAGGAATGGAAAAATGGTACTTGGCATCTAAAGCTCTATATACACCCTTCTATCAAAATACGAATAAACTCACTAATAAGGTACGGTAAGATAAGTCAAAAGTAGGTGCGTTTGCAAAAACAAGCTTATTTCTTATACTAGACTGAAATGCTGCGTAAAAAAACATAATAATACTCAATACTCCATTAAATACACGTACACGATATAACAAAATTATTTAAACAAAAACAAAAATGCGCCTTTTTAATACAGTCGATAAATCGAAGGTAGGAAAGTTGACAGCCTCTCAACTTAAAATACAAAAAAAAAATCTTTTTACCCAAACAATTTTATTTCATAACAACGAGTTTCATTGTAGTGTTTTTTTATTAATTAAATAAAAATAAAAATTTTGAATTCGTCTTTTTAATTTATGTAACGGAAAATAGACTCTGTAATTCAAAGAAATTCAATGGTTATTTTTGGACAAAGAAAAAAAAGTCTGTTAAATTTATCAAATGAAAACTAAATTTTGATTTTAAAATACATAACTGAAAAGAACGTTATAGGGGGAAAAAAAACTATAGAAAATCTATCCGAATGCTACAAGCTTAAGTGTCACTTACAAAATATGAAACAACAGTGTAAGATTGCATACAATCTAAGAAATAGATGCAGAAATGTTAACATAATCACACATATAGGGAAAATGACATAACTCGCTCTCTAATTACGTCTTTTTGTTGAATTTTGCAAAAATCCAGGGATGCTAAATATAGAGATTTATCTGTAGTCATACAGATTTTTTGCAGTTTTAAGATACAGAATTCTGTGAATAAAGATTACAGATGTTTAAATAACATACAGATTTTACAGATTTTTGAAAAATCCTCTCTTTTGTTGCATTTTTTGATCGTGTTTAGATATCCATATTTGGAAATCTCATGCTGTGATCAGAAGAAGGCTGTGCTCTATTTCAATGGTGGTAAGCTCCAACTCCAATTAACTTTTATTACCGTCCCTATTCAAATGATCTGCAAAATGTTTGCTTGGAGTCAAGTTGATTAGGATCAAGGTCGACATACAAGCAGCAAAACATTCTTAATCAGGATTTAATCCGATGATAATACATGTTGGTACTCACTACCGCAAGTGTGACAACTTAAAACTGTTGGAAAAGCAATTTGTTTAGATGTCAAAACTAATTTCAAATTTCGCACTGCAACAATTTTGAAATTAGTTGTGACAGCTAAAAAAGTTGCTTATTATTCTTGCTTTTCATGCTAGACTGTTTTTAATATCAAAACATTTATTATACGATAAAATACGAAAAAAAAAAAATGAAAAAAAAAAAAAAAAAAAAAAAAAAAAAAAAAAAAAAAAAAAAAAAAAAAAAAAAAAAAAATTTTTATTTTCTAGTTACAGGTATTCCACTAAACAGCACACTCTCCATAATTCATTTATTATACGATAAAATACGTAAGTATTTGGCATTTAGTTGTTTCGTGATGTATTTATTAGAGTGTATATTTCAAGCCTTTTTTTCTGTGGTAAATTGAACCCTCGATCGAGGATGGGGTTCCATACACTGCTCATGTTAAACAAAAAACAATGGGACAATAAACTTAATAGCTAGGTATAAAGTGTGTTGTTAAGGTATAGAACGAAAATATTTTAAATGATTTTATCATATTCAAATGAAATTTTAATAAAAGCGGTTTGATGTGCGATGGAAGAAACATACTTTAACATGGGAGCTGTCAGATTTCTCACCATTCGAAATTTCTTCTTAATTTTCAACTTAGATTCGTCCATAAGTGCAACAATGATTTTAATCGCGTAAAGATATGGTTCAAATGCGATGCACGCAAAGTTATTTTTCAACCAGTGAACAGGCACTAAACAGTGGTTAAATGAAAAAAACAGATTTTCAACAGCGGGAAAAGAATTTTGGACGAGAAAATACAGATTGACCATGAAAAAAATATGGCGACACTGCTTGCATCGACAACAAGTATTATTGCTACGTGACTACGCCCGATAAGTGACAGAGGAAAGCAACAGCAGAGGTGGTCCATTCAATTTTCCTGATGTTTACAGTGCTGCATGGTTGTTTTATTTCAAAATTGTCGATTGCTAGAGGGTGTTTCGATCAAAATTTGGTCGACTTAAACTTGAAGTATTTCTTTTATCGTGCATTAAAAAATTTTGCAAACTCATCTTTTTCAAGATGTGTGCGTGTAGCATCATGCCTCTATTTTGATTTTGAGATTACCACTTCAGTTATCAAAATGTCGTCGAAGGAAGAGAAGCAACGCATCAAAATTTTGCACGTGCATGGCGAAAATCCAAACTACTCTCACGCCAAGTTGGCGAAATTATTAAATGTGGCTAAATCAACTGTTACCAACGTATTAAAAGTGTTCGGTGAGCGTTTGTCGACAGCCAGGAAAGCTGGATCGGGGGAATTATGTTAAGGTGCCGAAAGCCGGAGGCCACAGCGACGACAAAAAGAGTTGCCCGCTACTTGGAACCCCCGTCCGAGACTCCCAACCTGGGAATGGGGCCTTCAACCGTGGATAGAGCTAAAAAAACGAGCTGGACTGTCGACTTACAAGAAAGTGGTGACTCCAAATCGCGACGATAAACAAAACACGTCGGCCAAAGCACGATCGCGAAAGTTGTACACGACGATGCTGACGAAGTTTGATTGCGTGGTACAGGACGATGAAACTTACGTCAAGGCAGACTTTAAACAGCTTCCTGGACAGGAATATTATACGGCAACCGGACGGGGAAAGGTGGCAGATATTTTCAAGCACATTAAGCTCATTAAATATCTGGTGTGGCAGGCCATCTGTTCCTGTGGCTTGAAGAGCAACGTCTACTCTCTTAGCCAAAAACTCTCCCCTTTCCTGAAGCGACACAATTGTTCCGTTCTATTTTGGCCGGATTTGGCATCTTGCCATTACGGAAAAAAGGCCATGGAGCGGTATGCTGCCGACAACGTTCAAGTGGTGCCCAAGGACAAGAACCCTCCCAACACGCCAAACCTCCGCCTAATCGAACAATATTGTGCCATCTTCAAGCGGAACCTTAAGAGGACTCTCGCTGTTGTGAGCGAGAAACGTTGTTTTAAAACGTCTTCTGTTCATAAATTAATTAAATATAATTCAATTTGAATCATTACTGCAGAAAATAGCTCTGTTGACAAACTCTAAAATTTTGTTTTAATTAAAAAACAAAAAAGAGAGAGAATTAATGAAACACGAACATTACGGAAGGTTATTAAAGCAAGTTTATAAAAACAGATTGGCAGCACTGAAAGTGTATGATCCTCTCATGTCACTGTCGATAGTGGTAGTTTGGTATTAATAAAGATATCCCATATGCTTAGTAACACATAAATTAATATTCTGATCTCTTGCTTCATGGTAAGATTATTTTAAAACAAAGGTAAGAAAATCAAATTAATTTCTCTGAATTTTTCTTACCTTTATATAACACCAAATGTTGAGATTAAGGGAGGGACCATCAGAGCACCCGATTGAAGCGATTTGGGTTGGAAGAGTGGGACTGCCAACTTCCTGCTGTTAACATTTCGGTGGGCTCTTCTCCCCATCTAGTGGGACTTTTTACTAGGCGAGGGCTCAGTTTTAGTGTGGTTTCTGCCTTCTGGTAGTTGCCCTACTACCAGATGGTAGTTCACATCATCATCAAAAGTCAAAATCTTATTTGGAATCAATTGAGTGGGTGGGGTGAGGTGCAAAGCAGCACCTTTATGGAGGAAGCCATGTTTGTTTCTCGGTCTAGTCTAGAAATTTTTCGCTAAGAAAAACACAATTAGGAATCAGATGGTCTGCGTGCGTGGGTAGTCAGGAAATGAATTGCCATGTTTCAACCCGTCATCTTCGAGAATTGTTGTGTTTATGGATCATGCATTGTACTGCTTATGGCTTTAACAATCAATTCGACAAATGCCGAGGACTTTTTAATATTTGCCGATTAGCTATCAAGAAACAAAAAATATGCCCCGATAATCAACCTATAAGGCTCTGACGAAAAAGATAGTGAAATGAATAAGTAAATAAATACAAGCAAATGTTCTGGCTGTGGCTAACCCGAACAAGTCTGTGTATACACTTCGATCTAGCGATTTTGTTCGTTTGCCATGCATTACTACGACTATGATCTGAACGAACCAGACTTATCAATGCTGAATGTTTCTTAACTTCGACCAAAGTGTTGGCATTAAGAAAGTAGTGATGATGAAATTGTTGGCATTATGAAGAAAATAAAACTCAGGATTAATACCAGATAAGTGTAAGCTGAAGTCAACCAAGTTGCATAAATGGGCATTGCTCTCCAGAGATAATTGGGAACATTTTTACTGGGTCACGAGGTATTACTCACGAATGTATTACTTCGAATAGATTCACTGTCATTCATCGCATGTCACTCACACTCCCATAAAAAATTCAATAAAGACGTAGCTGATAAGTTATTAACAATTATCTACATTCAAGTAACATAGACATAATTTGGAAAATGCGACATTTTACAGTAGCGCAAAGCTAAGCGATAAATATGTTATCTAATAATCCACGTTCGATTAAACTGCATAATTTTTCCCTAAGAACAATAACCAAAAATCAAGGTAAGCTCATCACTTTAAAAAACAAAACCGAAAACGTTAACACCTTTGCTTATTCGCCGATGACGTTTTCTTCAAAGATAAGAAAGCAGTCTGCCGCGTCAATAAACTCGGAATATAATTTAAGATGAAAACAACCATACACAAACAGACAAGGTCTTGGTCGCACCGACAGCAATGTTGAAATGTTTTTCGATTGATAATTGCATGCGACATGTGCATTGTAATAATATTGATAACAGCACTGACACATATGTTCTAGTCGCCGCAAAGTGAAGTAAAATAATTCGATGATACGACAGTTACATACCGGAATTTCCTCGGAAGAATTTGAAGCACCTCCAATTGGCCGGAATCATGAACAGAACAATGACAATGAACATTGCCGGAGTCGCATCCTTGATTTTGCTAAAAAAATAATAATGACGAATCGTTTCAATAAAACCCCATCATCTTTCGACAG
Organism: Aedes koreicus; assembly: GCA_024533555.2. Lineage (NCBI taxonomy): Eukaryota > Metazoa > Arthropoda > Insecta > Diptera > Culicidae > Aedes > Aedes koreicus. Next base: position 130,819 of record JAHHFK020001143.1, on the reverse strand, counting down.
AGAATCTTTCAATACTAACACAGCGGGCAGCAGATCAGCCCAACCGGTGATGAATCCAGGCTCTCTCATGAAAAATAGCGCAACGGCACAAACGAACAGGAAAGCCACACTCTTTTCGTGAGAAGTCATCGGTCCAAGCTCCTTGTAGCGGGTTTCAATTACGCGACGGGCAACAGCTTCACCCTCCTTTCCGATTTCTGCGGCCTTGGCTTCGGGGCTGTTTGGTCTGTAGATGGTTGATGGTGATTAAAAGTGGTAAATGATCTATAGAACTGTTTAGCTTAGCAAGTACCTGAACATGCCCATGTACAGCCACTGCAGATAGGCCCACGTCAGGAAGGTGTAGATCAACATTCCAGGTACGTTGTAGAACATGAATTTAGGGAAATCGATACCGGGGGCATCCGGGAAACGACCTTCGTAAATACCCTTAAAGGTAAGATTAGTTCCAGATCCTACAATTGTACCACAACCTCCCAGGGTCGATGCGTACGCAGCTCCAACAAAGTAGCAGATGGTCGTCTTGGACGGCTTCAGTGGCCTGTTGAGAATTAAACATTTAGTTCCGGGACAGTTTGAAATATTTGAAGAACTCATACTCATCAGATTGCTTCTCATTTCCCAGCATTCCTTCTTCTTCGCTAGTCTTTTTTGGTCGTTCGTACATTTTACACAGCCCTTGCTAACGAAAGAGAATCCTACGTTATAAATCAAATACGAGGTACATCACTATCACTTCTTACCGATTCCAATTCTTCCAACACGGCCTGCATGATTGGACACATCATGGCAACCGCAGCTGTGTTCGAGATCCACATGGACACAAACATGGTAACAGTGATGAGTCCGAAATTTAACCTCCTCTGACTACATCCGATCATAGAAATGACCTTTAGCGCCACTCGTTTATGCAAGTTGCAGAACTCGACTGCCAAAGCGATGATAATACCACCGATGAACATCAGCATGGTTTCCTTCATGTACATCATACAGGTCCTATCGGTATCCAGAACACCCAAAATTGGGAACAGTACCATGGGTAGCATCGATGTCACCGGCAGAGGTATCGCCTCCGTAACCCAGTACATCGACATGATCAGCACCACGTACATGCATCGGTAGGCAGGTGTTGTGTCTATAGTGAAAACCGATGCCGCTATGAAAGGCGCTAGAAATACTACCAACGCCCGCCAGTACACCGTCATGAACTTCACTATCCTATATAAGCATCCTACTCGGGGGGCTGCAGCTTTCGCCTCCCTGAAAATAATAAACGAAAGGATATTACCTACTATAATATCAATCAGAAATACCGGACTACTCACATGGCGATCGCCTCGTCAAAACCGTTCACTTTGGACATGTTGACGTGGGATCCGCGCAACTATGCCAACTGCTGAATTAACAACTCTGCTGGTTGCGGCACATCCAATCAACTGACTCTCTGCAAATAAAAAACGAAAACAGAAGAAACGTTGAATTGGGAGATACGAATAAAATTGGCATTGGCATACAGTGGGTTCATAGTACACGGTGAAAAGGGTAAAGAGGAACTGATAAGGGAAAAATCTACGCTGATAAGCCTTCCATCGGAAATGTGTTGATCCCGGTTGGGTGATAGTATTGCATACGAATTACTACACTTGTGTGCGCCAGTTAAGTTTTATAACCGAACAGCGTGTTTCGGTCAATTAACACATGACTTTTAGAGTGGATTTTTAACGTATTGAGTACGAGTCTACATGGCCTATTTAGTGACGAATAGGTGTTCACGCCATAACGTAAGAATTTGTATTAATATGCGATATATTGACATGGGGCAACAATGACATGAAAAGTGGATCGGAGCCAGTGCTATTGATAGTCACTTCGACAAATTACTGGGTTGTTAGAAACTGAATTTTAGAATATAACGTATGATGAAGTTATGGCGCTTGATTAGTCCAACAACTTTGTATAACAGTTTAACAATATAGGAGTTTTCTTTAACTACAAACTGTTACAGAGTATTAGGGTTGTCCTTCTCGTTGGGAAGGTCCTTTTCGTGCGTGGGTCTGGTATCGTATTGACTGTTGGTGGTATCGTCATCAGAGTAAGAATGGTCCAGTATGGGTAGCAAAGCTCCGTAATAGTTGGTGGTTGTTAGTAGTTGGTGACTTCCTTAAACTAAATATGGTTGTATAATTCTGCATCTTTGAGGAAGCATAATAATGCCGCCTCCCTCGTGGCTTCCTCATAGAGAGCGTCTTTTATACTGCCAGGGATGACCCAAAGCTGGCGTGGGCCCCCATACTGGGGACAGTTACAAATAAAATGTTCCACTGTGTGCTGGACAGGCTGGACATTACATATCGGGCAGTAAATGTGGAACGGCCGGTTACCGGAGAGTTTGTTAGTCTGCTTGGTGAGTCCGGAACGTAGCCGTGAAATAATACGCTGGTCCCGGTGATCATGGGGGTCTTTCCACTGGTGGGAAACCTCCTTGATTATCCTAATAAAAGGAGTGCGTGACTGGGTCCATTCTCTGGACCATGCATTACGAAGTGTGCATTTGATCCATTTTTTGGTATCATCACCTGTGACGCTGTGGACGACAAGTCTATCCATCCTGCCCATCGAAGCTAGCTGATCTGCTTTGATATTGCCTGGGATGCTACAGTGTCTTGAAATCCGAGAGACTATTGTTCCAGGGGGAGGGGATGGGGCGTGTCACACTGTTGTCTGCATCCATGGGTGTGATGGGGTCTCTGATACGAGATCCACCACAACGCTGGGTGAGTCCGTAAGAATGAGCAGAGGCTGATTGGTTGGTATAGTTGTCGTGATCCGTACAGATGGAGCTTCAGTGGAAAAAAATTTGAGCGCTGTGCTGTGAGTTTGTGAAATTAACTGAAACTGACATCAGCGTTTCCTGTCCCCACTCTACCTTCCTGACCGAGCCGTCCGTGTAGCGGATACAGTGTCCACTGTATTGGTTTGCGATGTCCAGAAGCGTCCCTTCTGCGGTCCCACGGAGGCGAGACATTATTTTGGCCGGACCTGGCCTCATGCCATTACGCGCGATCGACGTTGGATTGGTACAGAGACAATAACGTTGTTTTTGTACCAAAAACCGCCAACCCCCCAAATTCATCAGAGATTCGTCCGGTGAAAAGATTTTGGGCCATAATGAGGGCCAAAGTTCGAAAATCGTCCAAGGTGCTTAATAACGAGCTGGAGTTGAAGAAAGAATGGATGAAAGTGACCAAAAAGGTCGGCTCCACCATTGCACAAATTGTAATGAGGGGTCTTAAGGGAAGGGTGTGGGCTTTCAGCGATGGAAAGAAAATTATGCCGAAACATAATAGATAAGTATTAGTTCATTCCCTGAAAGTTTCAAGAAAATCCGACTTAAAATTTTTTTTTGGCAAACACTTTTGTCTGGTGCATTTTTTTCGAGTACAGGCCTTATGCTGTACGATATACGATATCGTGTTTACTGCACAGAAAAAAATAATTAATTTTAACAGGCGCGTAAAATTCCCCCTCGTTTAATTCCAAGCCAAACGAGGTGTAAGCAACGGAATTGTTTGCAATCTTTCATGCGCCATACAACAATGTTTGCTATCGAACTTTTCATACAACAGACTAGATTCAGGCGTTATCTGGCTTAAATTTACATGAAATATCCCATTAATTTCTGCCAAATCTAGCATTCCCTTACGTGCATTATATAACGCAGAAAATTAAGTGTAACTTTCTGGGTTAGAGTTCGAGCAATACACTATGATAAAAATGCACCAGGAATTTGTAATTTAAATGAACCACTTTCAATAAATCCGTTTTTTTTTAAAGCTAGTACATCTTTAACTGAGCGTGATCGAAGCATTCGTTTTGGTTAAGCAGCTGTTTACATCAGACTTAGTTTTGTCGCATTTTTTGTTGAGCACACAGATAAAAAGAAACATTGAATTTTCTGCGTTATCTAATGCACATAAAGGGAATGCTATATTTGGCAGAAAAAAAAGGGATATTTCATGTAAATTTTAGCCATATAACGCCTGAATCTAGCCTATTGTATGGAGGATTGCAAACATTGTTGTATGGCGCATTAAATATTGCAAACAATTTCGTTGTTTACGCCTCCTTTGGCTTGGAATTAAACGAGGGGAAATTTTACGCGCTTGGTAAAATTAATTATTTTCTTCTTGCAGAGTTTTTTTTAAATTTTGTGCTTCCAACGAATCGACAGCGTATTCATAGACCCATGTCATGTCCAACGTTATGATGCTTTTCATGAAGGTTGGATCCTTTTGTGCCTCGGAAGTCATGTCTTCAGCAACCTTCAGCAACCAGGAACAAGCCGTGCTGTAACGCGTTGAAGTGCGTCCGGAACGAAACCCCACCAACAACAAAACCCCTAATAAAACGGATAAGAGTATAACGTGGAGGCGATATGCGTACATTCAACATGGAGTTAAATGAGCGAATGAACGTATATCGCCTCCACGTTGTACTCATATGCGTTATCATATGCGATTTTGTGTTGACTGGGAAGCCATCGACCACTTCACGACAACTTTTGAACTCTTTATACCATTCGTATTTATGGACCTTCCCTTATTATAGAGATTTTTTGTGTCGGGATGGTTCATCTCCCATCATAGAGACTTGAACCCCTTTTTTTGGGTGCTTTATGTGGCTTGTCCAGAGGTGAGATTTGGATTCGTGACTTTGGCGTGAAAGGTATGGATGTTAACCACTATACCAGGGACGCCCCCTGTTCAAATCACAACTCCATGTAAAAAACAAATCACGAACAAGCTTACGGTAATGTAGCTTTTGCTGAATTATGGTGAAGATACATTGTGGTCTTAGTAAAAACATACATGAAGTTGCCGTTTTCCATACAGTGTTGGTGTGTGTGTAAGAGATGATGATATCTCAGTAACTGTATTTGTGCTACTGGCGTTCCATGTCATTTGCCATACAGTGATAAAGCTTGCTTCAGATAGAATTGGAACAAAAACAATTGCCTGTATTTCAGTTATTTATTATTGAATTCAAGATCTTTTTTTATACAAATGTAGCGTTTTATTCATACTTTTAAGAAAAAATACGGATAAAATTATTCGTCACGGTTTCGAAGGAATTCTCGAATTTTTCCTGTAACACGGCTCATTAGGCGGCGCACACCTTCTTCGTCCATCGTTTTAGCTATCTTATTCCACCAGGTCTTCATCTGATTGATGTCTTTGACAACCTTTCCCTTTGCCTTGAGTCTCCTCTTCATGATTGCCCAGTATTTCTCAATAGGGCGGAACTGGGGGCAGTTGGGTGGGTTAAGGTTTTTCGGAACAACCTGGACCCCTTTCTCTGCATACCAATCTTGAACGACTTTGCTGTAATGACAGCTTGCCAAATCTGACCAAAACATTACGGGATGGTCGTGGGATCGAATGAACGGCAAATGCATTTTTGGAGACACTCTTTTTGGTATAGTTCCGACGTCATTGTCTTATTTGTAACGAAAACTTTCGTTTTTTTGCCACAGCTGCTAATGCCCTGCTAAATCATGAATTTTCGTGCAAATTTGTCGGCAAAAACAAATTTAAATTTGGCTGGAACATCCCCCCGAGCCGTTGCCAAGTAAAATTTTTGACCTGGGATTTGCCCGAAGTCAGCCTTGACATAGGTTTCATCATCCATCAGAAGACACCCGTCGAACTTGGTCAGCACCTGGTCGTATAGCTTCCGAGCACGGATTTTGGCCACACTATTCTGTTTTATGGTCCAATTTGGCTGTTTGCTAGCTCGATACGACTTGATTGCTTCCCGGAGTCGAGTTCTCCTCGCGGTACTATGGGCAGCACCGAATTTTCTGGCCAAATCACGGTCCGAAAGATTGGGATTCCTCTTAATCGTCTTCAAAATCTTACCACGCAGTTTCCGGTCGACAGTTCCACTCCGACGATTGGCTTGAGGCTTCCGAATCGTCGTCAATGTTTCCTTATACCGTTTGATAACGCACCATACGGTATTTTGGGCAATTTCAGCTGTTTAGCTAGCCTAGATGCAGACCACAATGGATTTTCCAAATAACTGTGCAAAATTTTTTCCCTTCTTTCGGCTTCCATGTTGATTGTTTACAAAGTACATTCGATTTGCGGAATGTCAAAAATACATACGTGAAGCTGACAAAATTCCCGACACGTGGGCTGCAAGAACTTCCAAATCCGTCCAACAGGAGCGCCACAATATGAGCAAAAGTTTGTTCCAATTCTAAATGAAGCAAGCCTTAGTGTGTATGAGAAGTAAGGGATGGAACTAACACAATTGTAGAAAAAAAATAATTGAGTGGTAACTCGTAAATCTCAGCGTAAATACCGGAGTGGAGCTACCAACCGTGAGCTTTGTGGAAAAGTCGTGAGGTCCTTCAGGAGTAACCCAGTTATGTCCGATCGCGATTTGAGTAAAAAGTATGATGCCGTCCGTAGTACAGTGCAGCAAATTAGTTATCGCGAAGGCTTACATGTATACCGAGCCAAAAGGCAACCAAATCGATCACTCAAGCACAATACCGTAGCTTGAACCCGTGCTCGAAGGTGTATGACAACCTGCTGTGCATGTCCAGTGGATGCATACTTATGGATGATGAAATCTATGTAAATGCCGACTTTGGACTACTTCCAGGATCAACATTTTTCAAGACGAAGGCTTGAGGAGGTGTCCCTGTGAGATAAATGTTGTTGCGAGTTGTCACTAAAGCCGGGAAGTAGAACAATGTTACATTGGTAACGGATTCCAGATTGTTCGTCGTCCAATTGTCCGCAGTTCAGGCTAATTTAACAATTACTGGACAATTATGGAGAGAAGACTAAGGTTTAGTCATCAAAACGGCAGCTTAGATTAAAAAATGATGGGATAAAATCTCCGAAACAGTGGGCGAGCCTGTTATGCAACGCATTATGGATCGAATTAAGGGAAAAGTTCAAGAATTCCTTCCAAACCACGACATATAATTAGTTTCGTATAAGGAATAATAATATAAGGATCATAAGGAACAGTATGCACTTTAGTGAAACTCGTTTTAAAATCCGTTAATTTAAATACGAAATAGATGTTGTTCCATTACTATACTGAAAGAAGGATCATAGTTGAAAATACTATTTTTGTAGCCAACACGTGTTTTCAATTCTACAACGTAGCTCTCAATTCAATTAAGGCAAAGGGTAAATGCACCCTTCTTTTTGGGGAAATGCTCCTTAAACTTTGGAAAAATGCTCCTTAGATGCGTTTGCCCGGCATAATGCAACCGGAGGTATTAACCTTCTGGTTAGCGCTTGCCGGGTGTTTTGACGGGTCTTCAGATTTCTTCAAGATTGTATAGTTTTGACGGGTTTTAAGTTTCTGAATTTAAGAGTCGTCAAAACGAAATTAAGACTCTTCAAAATGAAATTAAGACTCGTCCAAATGAAATTTAAACCCGTCAAAACTACCTCGAAGATTGCGGAGCGAGGCTCCGCTATACAATCTTGAAGAAACTGAAGACCCGTCAAAACAACCGGCAAGCGCCAACCAGGAGATAAATACCTCCGATTGCATTATACCGGGCAAACGCATCTAAGGAGCATTTTTCCAAAGTTTAAGGAGCATGTCCCCAAAAAGAAGGGTGCATTTACCCTGCTGCCATAAAACTTGATAGTTTTATCGGTACATACTTGTAATGACATGCAGGGCATGCTTAAAACTATGATAAAACTACCACAAGTTTTGGTAGTTTTATGATTTTCCTCTTTAAGAACACTTCCAGTCCGTCACAAATATGTTTCTAAGATTCCATTTTTGAATTTTTCTGCTGAACGGGGACTTTTTTTAAGTAGATAAAAAAAAACATCGATGTACATATGATGTTTCTTTTCCAAAGTGGATACGTATGCAAATTAATTGTAAAATTGACCATAAATGCATGAGTTTTTTGCCCGCAATTGATAAATTTTTCATGCGACGTTCAGTTTATTGGTGTTTTATAACATAAAAGTTCGAAAATTTTAATGCGCCACGGAATCATTGCTAAAACATTGATTTATTTGAAAAATAAAAAAATACTTGACAATTCAACAATTAGGTGACAAGGCTGATAAATTGTTAGATCTTGAATAAATTGTGTCTACAATCCATTTTAAGTTTCAAAATGTATATTAAACAGCAGAAATTGTTCGTAGCATTGGAAAAACGAGAGTTTTGTTGCATATATATGAAAATGGCTACCATTCGGAGGAATCCAGAATAGCCACGTTCGCCATTTTTTCAGTGGTTTTATCTAAAACTACCATAAAACGCATATAAAACTAATATTTCTTCCACAAGACTAACAAGATTTTTTTAGGAGCGCGATAAGTTCATCTTTACTTGTTCTATTCTTGAAAAAGAGGAGTAACGCTTTAATAAAACTTGTTTGAATTGCTCAAGGTAAACAAGTCTTTCGTAAGATAGCCATAAAATCATTGTGGAGAAGGCACATCATAAACAAAGAAAATGTGAACGTTCAAATCAAAAGTGCCTATGCATAGTTGTTGTTCATAATTACGGCTTATAATTTGTTGCTTTTAATCACCAGCGTAAGGCGATTAAAACATTAAAAAAAAACTCTGACTTGAATATGCTAACAATGGATTTGGAAAGAAGAACAGATAATAATATTGCGTCGATGGCTGAAACATCAGTTGAGCGAAAGATGATTTTTCTCTTGATCTGTACGCTGAACCTAGCTTTGGAAGAAGTGCACTGTGTAGTGGATCACTAAGCGATTCCAGCGCAGTACTTCCGACTTTGGTTTAAACGTGCGGATCATGGGAAAAATCGATTTTCGCTCAGATGATATATACTAATTTTTACTTGCAACGAGTATACATATTGTGTAGCCTATTGGGAACTGAAATGCACGACTCGGGAGAATTCAACATTAACATAACATTTGACAATCGTAGTGCACATTAAACCTTACGTCAAAAGTACTGCGCTGTATTTCCACGGTGGTGCGCCGTATAACGCACTACCTGAGACGTTAGGTTTAACTTGCATAACTGGCATAAAATCAAATATCATGAGTTGTGCATTTCGGTTTTCAACTGGCGACACATTGCACCATTTTATTTTATTCGTTTTACGCATAACGCATAGACCCTTTTGATAAGTAAGTCTCAGTAAGCTGCGAATCCAATGAAATGGTAAAAAAAAAATGTCGTTGGTGGCTGAGATGAAGGAGCGTTCCATATATTGAACAGGTTTTTATTGAATTTCCGCTTGAACGATCCGCTGGTTTTTAATTTCTTCCACCTGTGGGCGTCCATTGTACAGTTTGTTTATTTTTCACATAATGTTCTTTCTCAAGAATATGTGCTCTTATTTAAAATCAAATGGTTCTAAGAGAGTTTTATGGCAGCATTTCCAAGATACATTCATCTTAAAGAAGAATGTCATAAAACTTTTACAAAACTTTTATCAGGTTTTATGCAAGTTGCGAAACGATGTCTTGAGAGGGGGATCAAGTATCTTATAAAACTACTGATAAGGTGAATTACACTTATAAATGATGTAGTTTTATGGAGGTTTCTTCAAGTGTTCTTTAATCACTCTTGAGAACTGTTAATGAATTAAAACCACCTTAACTTGGAAAATGCCCTGATAAAACCGGATGAACTCCATAATGCTCTGATAAAACTACCATAAAACATGAATAAAACCAATTTGCATTTGAATTGCTACTTGGAAAATGTTCGATTCGAACATGAATGAACGACCTCAAACGGTTTCCTGGTCACGAGTTTCAAACGAAAATATGCTGGGAAAAGGTGGCAGTCATTTTCAAACATATGAATCTGTCGCGGTTCGCAAAGAATTATCTGGTTTGGTAGGCTAGCGTGCCTGTGGCTTAAGAAGCAATATTTTCATTGCAACCGGGACTGTAAACCAGGAAGCTTACGTGAATGAGTGTCTGTAATATTGGCATCCATTGCTGAACAAAGATCATGGTGTAATATGCCGCCAACAACGTGCACGCAATGCCTAAGGATAAGAACCGTCCAAACATGTAAAAGCTTCAACCAACCGAGAAATATTAACCAAAAACTGTTGTTAGCGAAAAGCAATTTGTGACAAACTGGTGAACAAAGTGGAGGGGACTGTGAAAAATCTGATGTTAGTAAGTAAATGAGAGGCAGGCCCGGCAACTCGAATACATACACAACATGATTTCTCAACCTGAAAATTCAATGAAAGGTTGATTTTTGAACATGTGCTTGTGCTAAAATTTAAGTTATTTGGTTTGAATACAGTTGACTAATATCATTGAAAAAAGAAAATTGGTCAACTGTCGAAATAGTGTTGCCCTTTGCGCTGAAAATTTTATTGTAATTTCAGCGCCATATTTCGCGCCACTTCGGTTGTTTGCTAAATCTTGTAAGTGCCTACGGCGTGCACTTCTTCATGATCCAAAGAATAGTACGCCGAAAACGCGAACCAGATTCAACAAATCACCGAAGTTGTATGAAGGATGGTACTGAAATTACCGTGAAATGTTCGGTGCAAAGGGCAATATTCTTCTTTACTTGATGATTTTCGAAGAAAATGTTTTCTCATCATCATGAGGCTCAACGAATGGACTGTAGTTTTGCTAGAACGAAAGATATGAAGAGAAAATGTTGATAGAATAGTGTACGGCAGGATGTGAAAAATTGAATAAAAGTAGTTGAAATTGAGCGGAGGGCTATTTTAAAAGATAGTATTTGATCAAGCACCCATTCTTTTACCACGCTACCTTACTTGCCACGTTTTTACGAAAAATAGTTTCAATTTTTATATCGGTTGATAGCTAATAGCTAATAGCTGAGGGCTAAATAAAAATAAGCTAATCAACATAGAGTGTGGTATGGGTTTCAAGCAGTTCATGCATCACCTGGGTTATTTGATTAAGCTGGATTAATTAGAACTGCCAATATTCGGACGTTAATCCCTTACTTCGCTTACTTCTTATCTATCGGAACCTTCCTTCAGAAACGAGCATTAGACTCAGAAAACTTCATAGCGATGGAATGAAGTTCCCAATTGCACGGACTTATTAAAAGCATGCCGATTGCTTTCCGATCATGAGAATGCTTTCTTCAGTTCCGCAATCCGTACATAAACTAACAATATTGTTTGAGTGCGATTCCGTGCATGTGTGGGAAGGTGAAATGAAATAGGCCAGTTCACGATTTGCTGCTAACGTCAATTTCCTCAACCCGCCCCATCGTTTTACCAACCGCTCACGAAAACAATCGACCATAACATGTCGATTGCTATGATCACAAACTTGTCAACTAGCAGGTTATGAGACAGACGTACACTATCAAACTTTTAGTTTGTCATTGACCTTTGGATTGGCAACGTGTATTTTTTATTTCATTTACTCTCACGAAAATGTTAAACAAAGCGACAAAGTGACGACATTCGTAACGTTATGCTTCGTTTAAAAACGAGCAAGTGTGAGAGATAGCAGGCTCGAACCAATTATGTGTTCTGGATTCGAGAATAATATGTGTGTTGGAGTTTCAACCAAATATTGATAATTTGAAAATCAATCTAACGTAGGTAGGGAAGTAAATAGATTAAGAAGTCTTTTTTAAACCGTGCATTTCATAGATGCTTCTCAGTTACAGAAGTAATTACTTGAAAAACAACTGGACTTGAGGCTTGAGATTTGTTTCCTTCATATGATCTTCAAGAAACAAGTTCACTGATTCATTATATTTACAGATCAATTGCCAAAGAAACAGTAGTCATTTTAGTGAGATAGGGATAATTTTTTAGTTTAGGATTCACTGTGGTAAGATTTTTCAATGAAAAAGAATAAAGCTGCCTTTTATTTTCAGATCTAATGGGAATGAGAAGAGGACAAATGGAAAGAAAAGAGACAGGCTTGGAATGGAGCGTTCAACTTTTTGCTCAGATAGCAGAACGGGTATCCCATGAGTATCCCAGCCACATTTAAATAGATCGTTAGTCATTTGTAACAGAAAGATTCCATTGCGCTTGATTTCCCAAACCCATCTTCAAATCAAGCCCGATAATTCAACACTGCCACGTAGACATAATTTGTCCTACAAAATTAAATTCAGTACAAAACAAACTGTTGTCTGATACTACAAACATGTTTGGCCCGAGAGTTTGAAGGCGATAGCTCTGCAAGGTTCCAGTGACCCATTTCAGAATGCCTAGTTACTCACGTCCATTCCAAGGTCACTTTCACTAGCAACAAGACAAGGCATAAACACAGTACAAACATCAAATTTTATTTATTTGTCGTCAATCGAGTTGGATCGAGATGGATATAGGTACTGTGCATAAACTTCCTTCATCAAAGCATATTATGTTTTGAGGATGGTACGTATTTAGCAGTCCTTAAAATTCTGTTACAACCAGATAGATCTCACCGGAAATTGTTGCTGATGTTCAGTCTTCATTTAGTATGAACACATCACATGTCATGCTAAAGCCGATTCCAAATCAGATCCTGGCTCTTCTCCCAAAAATAGAGCCCAATTGGTTGAGAACACGAACTTCACTGGTCCCTTTTAAGATTCTATGGGAATTACTAACTAAGGAAAACCAAACTCTTTCTAGCTCTTCGGCATAATGACTTACTGAAATGTTTGCTAAAGCTTGAGTCGTGCAATATCTGGAAGCACATTTTATTTTACTGCAGCTCTCCTAGTGGTCAGACATGGAATGTTTCGACAGCAGTTTGTTTTGAAATATTTCCTATTTCAGTCAGGTTCAAAAATCGTGAAGTCGTTGAAGTTGGCTTAATCGCTGCACCGTTCTCAAACATTTCCGTGAGAGACATACTAAAGGCTGACTAAAAGTAAATTGGTACGCCCTCTAGTGTTGGGAATCAAAAAATCTTTGACAGTGGTTTGTTAACACTTCTATAGAAAACAAATGGTGCAAGTTTGATCAAAGTAGTCGATCGTGTTCAGAAATAACGTCAAATGGAACTCGAATGAAGAAAAAATATTGTGCACAAACACCTGGAAAATCCGGAGTGGTCCGGTTCCAAGCTGGCTAAAGTGCTGAAGATGCCGAAAACAACAGTTTCTCGATAGCTCAAAACGTACTAGGAAACCCTGACTGTGGAAAGGAATCAGCGGACCTACGAAAAAATAAAAACAGAGATCGTCAGCTGCGCAGCAAGGTGTTGAGGTGCGATAAAGCCAACCCCGGCTTTTCGATCCGAGATGTGACCAGAAAGTACAACGCCAAATTTCAAACGGAGCGGAACATCCGTACCAGGGACGGATACAAGTCGTACAAGGCCACTAAACATCCGAACAGGCACATGAAGCAGAATTCCGTGGCCAAAACGCGTGCAAGGCTCTTGTACGACCATGTTTTGACGAAAAACAAAGGCTGCACTTTGATCGATGACGAAACATACGTAAAACTCAATTTTAAGCAGCTTCCCGGTCAAAAGTTTTACATCGCGGATGGACGTTGGAATGTGCCGGGAAGATTCAAGTTCGTGTTTGCCGACAAATTCGTCAAGAAGGCCATGATTTGGCAAGCGATTTACAGTTGTGGCCTGAAAACGGAACCATTCATAACATCCTCGACGATGACATCCCAAGTTTACATCGAAGAATACCTGAAAAAGTGTGTATTGCCATTAATCCGCAAGTAGCTGCCACTACTCCAAGGTGGTTCTGGAGTGGATGCTGCCAACAAGCTCGATTTTGTCCCCAAGCTAATGAATACTCCGAATTGCCCGGAATTTTAACCAATCGAAAAATACTGGGCAATTTCAAAGTAGCTACTTCGACGAAGTGCCGGGGCAGTCAAGAACACCCAGCAAATGCGGACAAAATAGAAGAAATGCGTGGATTCCGTGTCCGTTTCCACTGTGCTGGCGCTGATGGGCTACATCAAGAGGAAGGTGGGAGATTTCGTTCGAACTGGAGAAATGTAACCATATAATGCCTTAACTTTGAAGTTTTAATAAAAGTACTGTAAAGCAACCCTTAATGGACTTTTTTAAGCTTATTGAATCACGAATTCATTGCCAGCCAAAGCACCGTCACAAGGATTTTGATCGTTTCGGCCAGTAAGCAACCAAACCGGACACTGAAGCAGAATCTAGTGGCCAACAGACGTGCCTTGTGTACCTCAGATTTTCGTGACAAATAATACTATGGATTCCAAAATGAACAAGAAAGAGTGCCTGAAAACATGTATTTTTACGTACATTCAAGCTCACAATGGACAATGGAAAAGGACTTTGAGAATTATTGGGCAGTTATCAAAGAGTGGAAAGGTGACTCGGAATGCAACATGTATCAAGAGATGGTGGAACAAAATAGGCGCTCAGGTTAGCCAACAGAGTGTCCAAAATATGATGATTGGTATTCGAAAAAAAGTTCGAGATTCCATCAAAACCGAATCGGGAGAGGTTTTTCGCTATTTTTTCCTTAAAGTGCAGTAAATTACCTTCATTTTAAACACTCAACATTTTTATTTCATTTACATGGCTCTGAAATAGATCAATATTTTTACGTCCAATTATTGAATGACTCAAGCTTTATGATTCAAGCCATTTGAAATCACTGCAAGATTCCAATTACATTTCAATAAAATCACTCAAAAACCGTGCTGCTGATCGAACAACAATTTTCATTGCGCGTATCTGCTATCGTCTCTGGATTGTTTGGATTCATAGACCAACTTTAGATCCATTTACTCAACATGTTACACTTTCAAATAAAAATCCGGCCTGCAGATTTCTTTCCTTTTGTGAATTTCATTAGTCTGGCTTCTCGGATTATTTGTACAATAGTATAAAAATTGTTTCATGCTTAATTTCAAAACATTCACAGATAGGGACTGTTTCCATATTAATCACATGCTCCTATATTTATCCTACACTGCATCAAGAAATTGGAGAGCAAATTAATTCTCCTCGTACGAATGCTTACCTACGATTAATATCATAACAATGACTAAAGTTACAAATCGTTCCAGTCATGCGTTAATTCTTTGATTCTGAGTGGAATAAATTTCAAGTAATCTTATATCATGATAGGAACATCTTCACTATGTATGAATGTTAAGCTCGATTTTCAAATTTGATTATAGAATTTTTTTATCTGCAGTTCAACCGCTCTTGGCTTGGCTTATCTAGCTTAAAGTTTTCCGTCAATTTTCTCCAACGCACGAAAATTTCTAATACAACTTTCTATATTCCCCCGCACCCACGTCTCAAAGAGGTAATCTAATCCGAACGCTTCCTGCTAGCCCAAGCCTAACTCGTGTGGTGTTGTAGTAGGCTAATTCCTTAAAGGTTGACACTGTCATTATCAAACGCCTACAATTATCGCAAACGATCGCATTGATATGCAAATTCTAACCGTTATTACGGTGATCGATTTTCCGGGTAAGCAGGCGCACGCATTACTACGCAACCTTGGATCTTTATTGGAACGGGAAGGTGAAATTACTTTCAATCGCTTGGCGTCGAACAAAGCAGTGAACGGGTGCATACGCATTGCAATCCAGAAGTGCAGCAGCGTGAGGATTTGAATTAATGGGTGGTCGTTAAGAACCGGTTGCATATGCATTTTGAGAATAATTTACGCGAAACTAGATTCCGCAGAACAATTAGTCTGAATCAACATTCGCTCAGCAAGTGCTTCGAAATTATTCCTTTTGGAGGGTCTAAACGTCAAAACAACTAACATAAGCGATAAGCGACTGCGTCGTAATCAAAACAGAAGATAACGAGTACCGAAATGAGAGAACCGTTACGATTTCAGTGACGTCGCGGGTTCCATTCACGCCATCTGTAATCACATGTCTCTGCTGCCATCGGTTGAATGCGGTAAAATGTATTGCGTTCTCGTTGTAATATGCAGTTTATGAACGAATGAATGACTTTATGTGTCATCCCGTATCATAACAATCACACAATAGAGCCGCCTCCAGAAGAAGGCACGTTCCATTTGTTGATGAAGTGTAGTTTGATTCGAAAATAACGACACGGATTTATATTATTGATTATCAGCTTAGGCCGAGCTAGGTCAAGTTCATGATCAGTGATTATCATGATAGTAGTTAAACAAACATGACAATTGTTACAGCATGCTTGAGAATACGTCTTTGCGACCTTTTTCAGTAACCATAAAGTTAATTTCCGGCTAAATTCGACTTCTTGCATAATGATACTCAAATTGCTATACATCCTGGAAAAGTCCAAGGTTGTCTCGGCGATAGAAGAGGATCAACTGCACGGTATAATCCGACATCATTATCACCGTGTCTAGATTATCATGCTTACATCACTCATTGGAACGCCTTGCAGAAAATCACCGATAATGCCTAATAATTCCCTTGATAACGAGGTATTATCGATTCTATATATAAATCTTTTATCTTACTAAATACTCCGCACTTTTTGTTTCATCGAAAACAACGAAACCGACAAAATATCATCGACAGATAGAGTTGCACTTGCCCTCATTCACACGACAAACGTGATGAATTTACCGGTGCAAAAAAAATGCTAACAATGATGTGAAAATGTGATTAACACTGCGGATAAGTAGATTGGCAAACATCCCACCCGGGAATGATGATAAAATTATTCAAATTTACACTACGTTAGGACATTGTCACAAGCCAGAACGAGATACCATTTACTGGTCGAAAGCGGTGACAATAACGAAGGCGGCTTCTGGAAGCTGTAATTAAGGAAAGCCGTTTTTAATCTCTTCACTTAGCGTTTTATACACGGGCACACAAAGGGTGCGATAAAAGCAAGAAGCGCTCACGGCGTATGGTACCAGCATCATCAGGATTATTTATCAACATTTGATTTTCAAGAAATCAAGTTAAACAAACAATTACGATGGAGCACTACTTCGACAGTGGATCAATTCCGGTCAAATTTTCTCAATTACTCCGCCATATTCAAATCAAACTTCTTGATATTTTGAATTTGTATAGAGCCTCACATGAACTCCTCTTGTAAAAAAAAATCAAGCCGTTTGCGATCAATATGACTGAGTAATAAAGCCTGTCCACCTTAAATTTCGGACACCAAAATAATAGCAGCAAAAAAAATGTACACATAATTCAACAAAACCGATAGTATATTTCACAATAATAGTGTTATATCTACATTAGAAACAGTTGATTAAGATGGTAATCCTTCTTTCTGTACAATTCTCGAACTCTCTGTGGTACACCCGCCATCAGGTTCCGTACGGTATCCTCAGATACGCCCGCCGTGACAATTCTCCATCTTCTCTTGAAATCATCGGTACCATTTACTTTCTTCTTAGTTTCGAAGAGCTTCTGCTTAACTAGAGCCCAGTACTTCTCTATTGGGCGAAGTTCTGGACAGTTTGGTGGATCGGCTGTTTTTGGCACGTATTTGACCTCTTGTACCTTATACCATTCCAGGACGGATTTCGCATAGTGACAGGAGGCCTAATCAGACCAAAACAGAGCTGAAGAGTCATGCGATTTAAAAAGCCTGACCCGGAAACTGTTTAAAGTGTTCGAGTACGTATGTTTTGTCGTCCATTATGGTACAAGAAAATGTTTGCAAAAAATTGGTGTGAAGCTCCTTAGCACGACTTTTTGCAGTCAAATTTTGCTTGTCATCACGGTTGGGCACCTTTTTCACTTTGTACGCCTTCAGTCTATGCCTCTGCTTTACTTTTTGTCCATATAATTTTGACTTCCCAACTTTGCGAGCCACATTTTACACAGAAAGATTGGGATTTTTCTCAATAATGGCTAACACCTTCTTGTCCATTTGTCGGGAGCATACTTTTCGATTTATTCCACTTCCAACCTTCCGATCCACAGTCAAGCGCTGGTCAAATGATTTACAAACACAAAACACGGTACTTTTAGGTAGTTTTAGTTTCTTGGCAAGATCGCGTACCTATAAATTTGGATTTTGCTGCCGTTCGTACAAAATGCGTTTGCATACTTCCACTTGATTCGACGCCATTTTACTGAAAGTAACATCAATGTAAACATATTGTACCATGAAATAAAGTGAAGAGTTTCAGCTGTCATATAAGTGAAACGTTTCAGCGATCCGTGAAATAATTTAAAATCTACACTGAAAGATAAGTGTCCGAAATTTAACGTGGGCAGGCTTGAGCAAAAAATTAACGAGAATTGGTTCGCTGCTGAAGTAGTGCTCCGCTCTTATTATACAACCAAAAAGAAGATACTTTTTGAATGGGACGTACATCCAACAAAGTTTGTCAGAGCAGAGCTGGAAATATTTTCGTATTACATTATTATACCGACGAGCAAAGAGGGTGCGAACGAAAAGTTTGATTTTCCCATAGTAATTGCCATAGAAACCAAACCAAAGGACCAGTGAAGTTAGAGTTCACAATAAATTGAACCTTAAAATTATGGAGAAGGGTCGGAACCAGGTTTTGAATCAAATGAGTGGGGTAAAGCTGCATTGATACTTTGAACTCTCCCAATGTCTATGTCATTATGCTGAAGAACTAGGAGGAAAAGAACAAAAAAATTTAGTTTGCCCATAGTAATTTCCAAATCAACATCAAATGGCCAATTTTGATAGATTTATCGTGATGGGAGTTTTTATCGATGAAGTGGCGTACACTCTAAAAAATAATAAATAATATGAGTGATATAATCCTTGTTGCAAGTAAACACTTTGAGACTAAAGATAAACATGACTCGATTGTATGTTCTATTTGTGTGTGTTTTTGAATCGTAATTTGAAACCCAAAATAAAAAATACTGACACACTCAAAGTTCACGTTCCGGATACTACACGTACAATAGTTCCTAACGTAACCTTAGTCCTTAAATACCGTAAAGCGTTCAAAAATAGCCACTTGACTGAATATTGGGATTTGCAAGCCTTGAATTTACATGATCCTTGTCTTTGCCCAAGTAACAATTTTATTTCTCCAGCCGTATAGCACTCCTCCCGGCTTTGTTGATAAAACTACATTAAAAACTGTTTTGTCTTCCACCACCTCCTCTATGCTTCTTTAAAGCCGAAATTTGTATAAAGGGGACCACTCTATAGACGGTTGTGAAAACAAGTTGATAAAACCTTTACTAGACCATAATATTTTGAAAATGTTCAAGTGAAAGATGGTGTGACCACATGGGAACCTTCATAAAACCTATTGGCTGCCATGAAAACAGCATACGGCCGAATGGCCACAGTTGTCAAACTTCACTGTGATATCGTGGTTGATTTTTGTTGTTCTGCTTTGTTTGGTTCTCTGCTCTTCTGATACATTTAGCAGTAAATAATATCTAAAATAAAAGTTCAAGTTTTGCGGGAAATTTTGTTTGATAGCAAAATATTTACAGCGTACTATGCTCCAAATCATATGCGCATTCAATTTTTTGGTGAATATTGGCACAGTAAGAGCCGAAAATTAATGTGCCTCGGAAATTATTCGAATTTACTAGAACAAAGACAAAATAAAACAAAAATGTTTGATAGATTGATCACGAATTTCCGGAAAATTGATGCAATTTAATAAGGTTATCTAAAAGAATGCTGAAATTGGTCTCCAACCTAAAATTCATTTGCATTACATCTTCAAATTTGGTGCATGTATTTTTCCACATTTCAAATATTTCTTATATTCAAATATGGCTATTGGAAAAAATCACAGTTTTGCCAAAAAGCCAATTTATCTTCGCAATGACTTCTATAAAACCAATTTGCCGTTTAATGCATTTACTGGAGGCAAAATGGTTAAAAAATGCTTTTTCAACTGGTCATAATAAGATAAAATGGATGAGTACTAAAACGGCATTTCAAAACAGCATTTTTCGAGTCCATAAAGTCGAAATAAAACCTTTGATCTAAGGAGTATAAGGAATTTGAGAAAACAAGGTTTTAAGATCGTTGTAAACAAGCTGTGTAGGTTCTCAAAAAACTAACTAAAATATGTAACCTACATATTTGCACCTCTTGGTGCCATACTAAAACCAAACTGATTTCTAGTGGCTTTCATAGAACTTTAGTAAAATTTAACAAAGCTGGTTGGTTTTGCCAATGTTACTTGGGTCTTGTTACAACAACATCAGACCAATTTTTAACGAAGTTGTTTTCACGCGTCACAGTAAGTCACAAGTTTAAATTCGTTCTTTTTACTGTGATCGATTATAAAACGATGAATTCATATTGCATGTAATGCATACTAGATCGAATTTCATTGCTTGTAAAAGTAATGCTCAAAAACTAAAGGAGCGGACTTGAAATTCGTAAAAATTTAAAGAATAAGGAAGAACTAAAATGTTTTCAAATTAATTTTTTTTCCAGTGATACACGGTTACGTTGTTCCGGCAGTGTAAAAAATGGTAGACTTCATACCACAGGAACATATTGCTTGCCATATCAGCACTATTCAACCCAACTTCTCCACTTGAATCGACCTGTCTGCATCGCTCACATCCTCCCCTACGACGGCAGTGTAATATTGTGGACCTGGAAGGGGTTTTGAGTCTTCTTTGACATAGGTCTCGTCGTCCATCAGAATACAACCCGGTCGCTGCAAAACTCGCGAATACAATTTCTGGGCCCTTGTTGATGCGCGTTGCTTCTATTCTGCACTTTGTTTGGCGATTTTCTGCTTCTTGTAGGTCTTCAGGTTGTTCCGTTTCTTGATACGTTGAATCATTCGTACGCTGGTTCCCGATTTATTGGCCAAATCACGTATCGATAATGATTTGTTCTTCCGAAGTAGAGCTACCATTTTCTGATCCAGTTAAGCGTTGGAAGATCCGGGTTTTCTGCCGGGCAGTTCATCCAAAGAACAATGTTCCCCAAGCTTTGTTATAATGAATTTTACACTCGAGTGATGAATTCCAAAGCTCTTTGCCAATTGTCGCATAGGTACACTTTTTTCACGTAGCCATGTGTCCAAAACCTTAATTTCAATGTCTTTTTCAATGCACGGCATTTTGAAAACGAAGAATTTAAACCATGCAAACAAGTAAACAAACGAAATATGACAGTCAAACGCATAGCATGCTATGATGAACACATTAAAACCATTACATATGCACGAGAACAACGCAAATGTACGTGGATACCTTATTTTCGATACATTCCTTACTCTGACCTTTGATTGAACAACTGTTCATTCCCAAATACAATTTATACACAGAAAAAAATCTTGTTGTAAAAACTACCATTTTACCCGGCTATGCCTGTTTTCAAAACTACCATGAAAATTTAGTCAACCAGCGGCTGGATAGTCATGAAGAAAATTAATATTTTATTTGGCTCAAAAAGTACTAGCAAACCGGTCCCAAACTCAGTCCCAAGCTTAATGATTCACCCCTAATAAGGTAACTCACACCAACACACCCTCAAATATTCTGTCAAAATAACATAGCGAATCAAAACAAAAACAAAGATACTAGTACCGAAAGGTACCGATAAGCGGTGTACTTCGGACCTAGGGATTCTGAAACAGTGAACCAATTTCAAATCGCTAGTTTCATATTGATTGTTGGTACAACCTTCAACATTTTTGGTATATTTGACAGACCTCATATTGATATCAACCGCTCCTAGGTTGATCTAATCGCAGGTATGGTAAAATCAAACGCATTCATAGTTAGGTGAAAATCGAAATAGTAGTTTCTACTACGACTTTTTGTGTGTATAGGTAATCTGAATAAGAGTGATGATTTAAGTCACAAGGCAGCTTTCAGTATGCAACATACGATACACTCCTTTACTTACGCAGCGCATCACAACGGAACGCTAAACTACGCAACTGTTCCGATGTCATAACTTGGACGGTCCATAGTCAGAAGATACATTCCAGTTCCCCAATAAATGAATAATTTTCGATAAGAACCGAAACATAACATCGAAACTGTTTAAAATTAGACAAGTTTTACTGAGTATCCGTGACAGTATTGTGATCCAGAAAAAGGCTCAGCTCCTACAAAAATGTTTGTATTTCCAAGCAGCAGCTGATCTAAAAAGCGAAGAAGAGGCTGAAGAATATCCCAATATCGTATTTTCGACGGGTATGGTTAAGGTACCGGCTAACTGCCGTAAGGCCGCTCTTCAGGGTCTGAAGGCATTTTTATAAAATGATCAATTAATGCATGATTCAAGAAAATAAATTTCAAGATTTTATTTTTTGTAGTTTCGTTTTTAACTCATTCTAAAAACTAACTACCAAAAAAATAAAACCACCACCATGAAATTAAAAAAACAAAAAAAAAAATATTACAAATTATATGGCCAAAAAAAAAAAAAAAACAAAAAAAAAAAAAAAAAAAAACACCAAACACTAACAACCCCTAAAATTAACCCAAAAAAAACTTAAAAAAACCTTTTTTGTTTTATTGCAAACTTATCAAAAGTCTGTATCATCCAAAGAAAAAAATTATATCTGGAAGTTATTTTTAACACAAGCATTCGGTTTTATTGCAAGATGAGTCCAAGTACTTGCGATTCGTGCTGGATATCCAGAGCCCCACATTTCAAGCACAACACTTCAAAAATTCAGAATGGCTAATTTTCGAGTGGTACTAAAGAACTTCCAGTTTGTTGGTAAACTTTGAGGTTTGCAAATTGCATTTTGAGTAAAATTTCTAATAATATCAGTGTATTAAATTGCAGTGTAGTAAATTCAAATCGGTGTTGTATATTTCAGTGCAATCAGAAGACAGGTATCTTTTGAAAAAGTACTTGTATAATTTTGATGGAATTTGCAGAAGAACAATACAAAATTCATTATTTTTTTTATTTTTGTTTCATAAAATTAAATGAAATAAAAAAAATATTCTCTACTCTTCCAAGTTGTGAAAATAAAGATTATTCTCGAAAAAAATGCAACACTTTGTTTTGTTTTTACTTTTTTATTGCATGCAATTTTGAGTAAACCTAGTAAAGAGTGTAATGTTTACAAGGGCAAAATTTCGTCACAAACTGTTAACTGGTTACCGAGATGGCTTCCAAGCAAGAAGTGCTTCGACAAAAAATAATGAGCCCGGTTGTGGAAAATCCAGGCCAGTCCCACAGGTGGTTCGCGAAACAGTTGTGAATCGACAATTCGACCGTGTCCCGTGTGGTAAAATCGTTCAAGGAGACCCAAACGACCCAGCGGCGAGCTGGTAGCCGAAGAAAAGCGAAGACGACCGACCCCGTGGACGCAAGGAAGTTGAGGGAT
This sequence comes from Aedes koreicus, assembly GCA_024533555.2. NCBI lineage: Eukaryota > Metazoa > Arthropoda > Insecta > Diptera > Culicidae > Aedes > Aedes koreicus. Next base: position 107,585 of record JAHHFK020001143.1, on the reverse strand, counting down.
TACTTCAAGCGCAATCCGAACCATTCGATTCGGGACGTGGCCAAGAAGGTCAATTCTTCCGTCTGGTTCGTCCAGCAGACAATGAAGCGGGCCGGACTTCATGTCTTCAAGGTAAGGAAGGCACCTAACCGAACCGATAAACAGAATACGGTGGCCAAACCCCGCGCCAGGAAACTGTACCGTGAGTGGTTGGTGCAGCCGAAATGCATCGTAATGGACGACGAGACGTACATTAAAGCAGACGCCAAGCAGATTCCCGGCCTGGAGTTTTTCGTTGGCAAGTCCCGCCTGAATATTCCGGAGAAGTTCCGGAACACTTGGTGTGGCAGGCGATCTGTGGGTGCGGCAAATTCAGCAATCCGTACATAACCACCATGTATATATAAAGAAGAATGCCTCCAAAAGCGTCTGCTGCCCTTCCTCCGGTCCCACGAAGATGACACTCTGTTTTGGCCGGATCTTGCATCGTGCCATTACGCGACACCGGTGATGGAATGCTACGAAGCCAACGATACTGTTTTTGTGCCGAAGGAGGCAAATCTGCCAAACTCACCAGAACTTCGTCCAATAGAAAAATTCTGGACGATTATCAGGGCAAGCTCCAGACAACAGGAAAAGTCTTCAAAAACGACAAGGATTTGAAGAAAAAGTGGATGAAAGTTTGTAATAAAGATGGAGCAAGTGTTGCACAGGATTTTATGGGTAGTGTAAAGTCCAAGGTGCGGGCATTTAGCCTAAGAGAGGAGGTTGAATAAACCAACTTTGCAAAAACGTAGCTTATTTGTATTAATTTATTACCTGAGAGTTTTAAAAATATCCGACTTTAAATGAATTTTTATTGATCATTTTTATCTGCTGCATTTTTTAGAGTACAATTTTTAAAATACGTATGTCCAATTTCACCCGAAGCGAAGAGAAAGAGTGCAATCTTATATTCGACCATCTCAGATTTGAACCAAACGTAATTTTTTTTTTCACTGTGTTTTGTGTCGATTAGTCCAGTTCCTAGGCATCACTCCTTTTCTGACATCTTTTGAAGAAAAAATTTAATTTTTCTTTTGCATTGATGTTTGTGTCTAAAATCAATATTTAAGTTGATTTTTGAAGTATTTGGTTGAGAAAATCCAGGAAAATGACTATTTTGGATGGAAATCTTGCCAAGTATGCAGTTTTGGCATTTTAAAAACCTAATTGCTGTTTGTCGTATGAGTAAGATTTGATTTGAAAAAATCAAACTCCACCATGTTACTCAGACTTTTTTTACATAGAAAACACTTGAGAAGAGCTTTTTTGCCGTTTAAGATGCAGCAATGTAACGAAAAAAATACATCTTAATCAGTGTTCTGTCATAAACCAACATTTTTTATTGTCTATATTTTTAAAACAGTGATGTATAAGATATTTAACTGGATTGTTCTTGAATGCAATTTTGCAAGGAATCCAAAATATATTGAGTTCATGCCTGGCAGGGTTGCCAAACGTGCTATTTTTCTCATATAAAAATTGAACAGTATTTTTTTATTTTTACAGCGCCATTATAAAACTTTCGAGAGATTCTTTAGTACAGATAGAAACACAACAGTGTGGCTAGAAAAAAAAAAAAAAAAATTATAAAAAAAAAAAAAAAAGGAAAAAAAACAATTATTGAACCCCAAAAAAAAAACCCTAGAACTGCAATTTTCATGAAATGAATATAAGCATGATTTTAAGATTTTTAAATCCATCGTGTCTCTCAAACTTCTAGAACAAAGAAAACACTTTAATCTCAAGGTATTCTGATCAGCTTCTGCGATATAGTATTATGCCAAATTTAAGTATTTATTTATCCTTTTTTTCATCAAAATCATAGGGTCGACACCTTATTTGTTAACATTCTCAATAACATGATCAATTGAACCAATCCAACAACCCCATAGTTCCCAATTGCTACTATCTAGTAGGTTCCAAATCACAAATTCAAATGTCACGAGGAACAAAATTGAAAGTGCCATGACGATGTGAAAAAAAATTATTTCTGGTTCAAACGAGATTTTATGTCTCTATTAAAACGGTCAACGGAACAAACGATTTCCACTGAACTCCCACCACTTCGATTGGACGTTATTCACGCTGGTACGTATGTGTACGGGTTGGCAATTTTCAAAATATTGGCAAATTTTTCGCTACCTGATGTTGATCACGTAGTATCAGCAACTGCAAGGTGAAGGAATTGCAGAATGAAAGAGAACAGAGAACTGGCGAATCGACGATATGTGGAGAAATGCTATGCGGTATCACCTCTTTCTATACATGCTCGCTAGGTCATGAACGACGATGGGTAGGTGATGTTTATCAGCTGTCACCAATGACGCAAACAAATACCACATTTATGAAATCTTGAAACGGAACACGTGCATTCATAGTGCCGTGGTTTAGTTTATGGAGCATGGTGATTTTGAGAACTGGGGTGATTTTAAGATGAATTTAGTTTGAATTAATAATTATGTCAGAATCATGACTATAAGTTTTGCAAAGCCATCATGTCATGTGAGTGCTCTATCCAGTATTGATTGATTCAGCTGAAGATACTAATTCAAAAAAAACTTTGCATCACTCACTCTTGCCGACAAATACCAGTGTTGAATAAATCAAACTTGTTCCGTTGAGATGTTTGTTAATTGCAAGATCACATTCCGTAGAGGAAGTAGAGGAACAAAGTGAACTCTATTCTTTATATCAAGTTTAAGATTATTTCTAAATTTGAACGAGACAGCAGATTCCACAGTCCCAATCCTATGACCGGTTCATGACGCAACGATCACACGTGATTTGAAGCACTACATTTGCGTCTTCTTCCAATACGTCACTGCGTAAACAATCACAAATTTCTCATCTGTGCGTGAGAGGTGGAAAAGTTTAAAAATAACCCTCCCAAGCCGAAACAAACCCATCTCCGTAAGGCAAGGTCATGGTACAAGGGAACCCTAGTCTGCCTTCAGTCGCCGGTTGTCAATTACATCTGCAGCTGCGGTGGGATGAACCGAAGTGGAACCCCTAGGTATCGTCACTATCCTATCTTCTTGCACGAGTGGTAAGTGTTATCGCCTTATCTATATTTCATCATCTTTGTCGCAATCCGGTGGGTCACCTTCGAAGCACTGTTTCAAGAACTTACATCATTCCTTTGAAACTCATCTTACGCAGCTCGTGCGATGGATGTTAATCACATTTGTCAGTAAAAAATTGGGAAGCAAAAATTGCAATCTGCAGCGGTGGAATAAGTTTGGAATATTTCCGATTTTCTGCGGCTACTGACGTCAGAAATGCTTCCCGCGAGTGGTTGGGATATTTTTATTTCAATTTGCGTATCATGCCCTATGGATGTGTATGCGTTCGCGAATTGGCAAACTGTGCAGATGATTGGATTGTTTTAGCTATGCCACTAATTGAGTACAGTCAGTAGTGCAGTTGAGAGGGCGGTAGATTCACTTTTCTCATATATAATTGTATGTTTGAACTCTTATACATACCATAATGAAACGATTTCGTCATCTTCCTTTTGAGGATATTTATTATGTTGTATGAATTTTATTGCATCAAAGTGACCGTGGCGTTTGTTCAGTTGTCAAATGAGAAATGTTTTGTTTCTAGTGAAAATTTCTACATTGTGATTTTTTGTTAACATTTTTAAACTAACATGGTTTCGAGGGAAAAAATTGTGCGCATAATTATTTTTGCAAAGTCAGTCAGTGAGTATACGCTTAACTTCACAACTCGACAAAAAATTTCACTAGGGCCTTACTGACAAACGTAAACAATGGCTTTTTCTCCAATTTTCTCTTCATTGAAAACACGCCCAATCAATCCACCACGGTCATTTCGAAGAGGTAGAGCTCAATTATCCAATAGAATTGGAGGCTTACATTGGTAGCCTTTGTGCCACGATAAATTTACGGAAGAAGCCATTGTTTACGTTTGTCAGTTAGGCCCTAATGAAAAAAAATTGTCGAACTGTTTCCCATACAATACGTAAAAGTAAATTGTTGTCGCAGATTAGTTAATGTGAAAGTTCAAAACCTGGCAAGAGACAGATAATCAAAAAAAAACACACCAACAAAAACATGCTTCTTTAGCCGACTCTCATTTTTAAATGTCTTTTAGAAATGAAACACACCCAATTTATTACCCCGTCAAATTTTACATTGAAAATCTATATATATAAAAATGAATTTCTGTCTGTCTGTCTGAACCTTATAGACTCGAAAACTACTGAACCGATCAGCATGAAGTTTGCGGGGGTCTTATGATAGTAAGAGGCCCCTCCCATCTCAGAAAAGGGGGCTATCCCGGAACCAAATTTATGTCTGTCTGTCTGTCTGTCTGTCTGTCTGTCTGTCTGTCTGTCTGTCTGTCTGTCTGTCTGTCTGTCTGTCTGTCTGTCTGTCTGTCTGTCTGTCTGTCTGTCTGTCTGTCTGTCTGTCTGTCTGTCTGTCTGTCTGTCTGTCTGTCTGTCTGTCTGTCTGTCTGTCTGTCTGTCTGTCTGTCTGTCTGTCTGTCTGTCTGTCTGTCTGTCTGTCTGTCTGTCTGTCTGTCTGTCTGTCTGTCTGTCTGTCTGTCTGTCTGTCTGTCTGTCTGTCTGTCTGTCTGTCTGTCTGTCTGTCTGTCTGTCTGTCTGTCTGTCTGTCTGTCTGTCTGTCTGTCTGTCTGTCTGTCTGTCTGTCTGTCTGTCTGTCTGTCTGTCTGTCTGTCTGTCTGTCTGTCTGTCTGTCTGTCTGTCTGTCTGTCTGTCTGTCTGTCTGTCTGTCTGTCTGTCTGTCTGTCTGTCTGTCTGTCTGTCTGTCTGTCTGTCTGTCTGTCTGTCTGTCTGTCTGTCTGTCTGTCTGTCTGTCTGTCTGTCTGTCTGTCTGTCTGTCTGTCTGTCTGTCTGTCTGTCTGTCTGTCTGTCTGTCTGTCTGTCTGTCTGTCTGTCTGTCTGTCTGTCTGTCTGTCTGTCTGTCTGTCTGTCTGTCTGTCTGTCTGTCTGTCTGTCTGTCTGTCTGTCTGTCTGTCTGTCTGTCTGTCTGTCTGTCTGTCTGTCTGTCTGTCTGTCTGTCTGTCTGTCTGTCTGTCTGTCTGTCTGTCTGTCTGTCTGTCTGTCTGTCTGTCTGTCTGTCTGTCTGTCTGTCTGTCTGTCTGTCTGTCTGTCTGTCTGTCTGTCTGTCTGTCTGTCTGTCTGTCTGTCTGAACCTTATAGACTCGAAAACTACTGAACCGAGCAGCGTGAAATTTTGTATGCAGGGGCCGGGAAAGGTTCTTATGATAGTAAGAGACCCCTCCCATCTCAGGAAAGGGGGGCTATCATAGAAATGAAACTCAAATTTCTGCATAACTCGAGAACTAATCAAGCAAATGGAACTAAATTTGTCGAGGGTTTTGAAGGCATTGATTGTATGGTGCTTTGAGACCCCTCCCTCCTTTGGACAGGGAGTCTCTCATACAAATAAAACACAAACTTCAACCAAACATGAGAACTATCCAAGTAAATAAAACGACCATACCATTATGTTTTTGAAAACATAATTTTTTTCTATGGTAGTTGAGACCCCTCTCCCTTTAGGAAAAGGGGGCTCTCATACAAATGAAACACAAATTTCTGCATAGAGGGTGTCCCACATAAAATCGCATTACGGAAAAACGCTGTAGAAAATTACCCATTGGGTATTTTGTCTTGAAAATTTGGGTAGAAGTAGTTTTTTTGTTGTTGTATTTTTATCACTGTCAGTTTTTCGAAAATTGGAAAAAATTGCGTCACCCGAAATGCAACGTCGCGAATTGATTTTGCGCAAACACCTGGAAAATCCTCAACTCTTTCATCGGGACATCGAAAAACAACTCGGAATAGTGCAGTCAACGGTGAGTCGTGTAATTAAACGTTACTACGAAACTCTGAGCATCGAACGGAAGGTGAAATGCAGTCAGAGTGGATGTTCTATTAGTGATCAGGATCACAGACGTGAAAGAAACCCCCCCCCCCTCCCCCGGGAGAGGAAAAAAAAAAAAAAAATGTCCCAATCTTTCGTTCAGAGAGCCCAGGACCGGGAGGGACTGCAGATGTACAAAGTGCAGAAGGCTTCAAATCGGCCCGGAAACTGTACACCCAGATGCTGACGAAGCCTCATTGTCTCATCATGGATGATGAGGCTTACGTCAAGGCGGACTTCCGGCAGCTTCCGGGGCTACTGTTCTTCACCGCCAAGCACAAGTTTGATGTTCCGGAGGAAGCAAGGAAGCAGAAACTTTCAACGTTTGCTAAGAAATACATGATTTGGCAAGTGATCTACACAGAAAAAAAAAATCTGAATTTTCATTGTGATGTAAATATCAGAGCATGTGAAATTGTATTTCATTCCACACGAAGCAGTGACTTTCATGAAATAGTTCTAACAAAGATGAGCTTTTGCATACAACATTATCGATAATGTATGGAATGTCCCAGAACATTACACGATTTATAATTTAAATGTGTATGTTTTGTGACGCTCCATTTATGTGCATGATAATGAACAGAAATTCACACTACTTTTTCGAGCTGTGGACTCATTTGGCAAACGGAGTGCACCTTTCGTGACTACCGAGACTGTAATCAGAGAGATCTACCTCAAGCAGTGTCTACAGAAGCGTCTGCTTCCTCTGTTGAAGCAACACGAGGGCCCTACGATCTTCTGGCCAGATCTAGCGTCATGTCACTATTCAAATGGTCTCCTGGAGTGGTACGAAGCCAACGGGGTCACGTTCGTACCCAAGGACATGAGCGTTTTTTCCATAATGCAATTTGATGTAGGACACCCTTTACTTGTGGACAGTTTTCATCGAAATTATCTACATGCTAACGGAGAAACAGACACAAAAAAAAATCCCCGATACTACATATATCGTCTCCCAACAAAAAACCCCCCCGTTACACGTGATTGTCAGCTCTGCAAGGTGCAAAAAATAGTCCCTCGTCCTCCAATGTTGGTACCACTTCCCAGAGTTCGACTTACACCATTCAATCAACCATTTACTTTTTTGGGAGTCGATTACTTTGGACCACTGGAAGTCAAAGTTGGAAGGGGAACAGACAAAAGATGGGTTGCGCTCTTTACGTGTGTAGCCATTAGAGCGGTCCATCTTGGAGCCGTACACAGCTTGTTTACGGATTCATGTGTGATGGTGTTCCGTAGATTTGTGGCTAGAAGAGAAGCACCAGTAGAAGTTCATTCTGACAATGCTACGAATTTCGTTGGAGCTAGCCGTCAGTTGGCCGGCGAAATCCAAGCTATCAATGAAGAATGTGCAGCTACCTTTACAAATGCTCCCACTACGTGGAGATTCAACGTGCCTGCTGCATCACATATGGGAGGTCCATGGGTGAAAACGGGAAGACTATCACCAAGTCGACCCGCCGCCCTAGCAGACTATACTACTGGAAGTGGAAGCCGTAGTGAATACTCTTCCGATGACGTATATTCCATTAAAATCGGCGGAGCGCTCAAGCCGAATCAGTTATTGCTGTACGGCTCCAGTGGCATAAAACAACCAGCTACTCTGCCAGTGGATTTCAGATCCGGATTCTGGACTCGTGAATTACTTCCGATGCTATGCAGGAGATCCAAGTGGTTTGACTCCGTATAGCAGATACAGTCAGGAAACATAGTCATTGTAATGGACGAAAATGTGAAGAGTTCGTGCATGAAAAGGCGCGTGCTGGCCATAGACAAAGACGGAGGAGGTCGCGTGTAGAGTGTCAAAGTCCAGACATCCCAGGGCGTATTTTCAAGAGCAATGGTGAAGTTGGCAGTTCTGGACGTGATGAAAATCGGAGAAGAGAATCCGGAAAAGGATGCAGCGGCAGTTGCTCACGGAGAGAGGAATGTTGCCGCACCCACCAACTGATCAATCCCTCTCAGTCCTGGTGATATCAGGACAAACAAGACCAACACAGTGCAGCCTTTTACAATAGAGATGATAACAATAGGTAGCTCAGTATTGTTAGCGAGATAAGCAACATCAGTTATTTGATGTGAAAAACATATTAGATATATAAGACTCAAAAATGTAAATTTGTAGTTTATACTCCGCAAAACTAATAAAATATAATCAGACATTACAGTTGTAGGTCTATTGTATTATCGTTATTAAGGAGTAATCAAGTAAGCGAGGAAGGAAGCGAGCTATGACGTGGCGTCAAAACTAGGCTAAAGGCAAGGAAATACACGAATTACACAGAAATGTGATTCGAATCGAACGCTTTGTCGAATAGGATTAACATTAGAAATATATTTGCAGCTATGAAGTTGCACAGTAAGGCAGCTATCCGGATTTTGTGTTCCCCTCCCACGCTTCCGCCAACAACAACAGTATGTTTACTTTAATTTGAGCCAAATAAATGAGAAAAACTCCTATCATTATACAATGTTCGAAAAAAATTTAAACTTAGCTTGTTCATCATTTGTTCAACAAGATAACTGGAGAAATTGCAAAAATATGACCGTAAATGACATGCATTTATTTAAATGAATTAAAAGGTCAAAGTAAACAGTATCACAGTATCCTTGAATTAAATAGACTATTTCGAATTATTCAGCTCATCTAACTTCACAGATTATATCATGATACCATTATACGTTTTCAAGCATTCAAAATATAAATTTAGGGCAATAAATTTAACAAAGGTTGGATGGTCATAGTTGCAAGTTTCGATACTCTTGCTCAAGAGTGCTTCGACGAACCCAAATCGCTTTTTGATTGCTCTATTCTAATTTGAATTAATTTGGTTAGATAATATAATTTCACAAAGCATGACCGGGCAACACCATCTCAGAATCAAATGAAAATTTCTATGTGTCAAGACTTTGTCATTCTAAGCATCATGGCATACTTTGTTTGTTCATCTGGTCTAACCTTTAGAAAAGGTCTGAAATTTCTCAGTTTGTGAGAAGACAAGTTCAAATTAAATGTTTTCAAATTGTGTCATTCTAAAGGAAATGTCAATTTTTCAATGCCGTTGTTGACGTTGACACAAGTTAGTCCCGTGAAGATGTTACAATTAATGATGCGCATAAGCATGGCAAACATTTTATTTAACAATTCCTCAACCATGATGGTGCAAACATACAGAATACACAATAAACATAAAAAATCGCCCGCTATCAAGGACACCCGCTAGTGGCATAAGTGAATCAATATTGAAAATAAATAATTCACAATTAATCGTTTCGTTGAAAGGAGTTCATCATGTTAAGAATCAGAACTACTTCGAGATATGGATAAAAAAAAACAAAGAGAAACAAGTAAATATTACATTTAGGGTATTTCATTCTTGGTATTTCAAGCTTTTTGCATGTTACACTCAGCCCATTGCCTGCCCTCAAATTAGTTTAATTGATGCACTTCTACAATTAGTAATTGGGATCCTTCGATTTTATTTTATTCGAGTACAACTTTTTGCATTAAACAAAATCTTTCTGAGAATTTTTAAACCAACAGGAATCGAGCCATGTAACATACAACAGCGTATCACTTTGTAGCGGATCTTATATCGACTGATATAACCAAGAGATCATTCAGTGAATAATATCATATGTTTAAATAGGAGAGCAATACAAATTAAATCATTACTCAACATTGCGATGAAATTCATCATACTGACCGATAACCACAACACTTTGAGTCCATCAATGTCATTTAATACATTCTAGCATGGTTCACAAAATAACAACCTTGACAATCAAGCAACAGAATGAATGATAATGTTGAACTGCCAACAAGACCTTTTGTGATAGTACAGGTTGATGACCGGAAAACTTGCTTATGTGAACTTTCAGGTTATGGCATGACTAGGCACAAGCCATCCTCATGTTTTGCTCAAGTGAACAAATGCAGTGTTCCATTCATTCATGCATGTTGTGTGCAATCTGGACTGCATTCGTTCCAGAAGCATTCACGCTGATTACCCAGTCCAACCAGCTCAGCTGTTGGCCACAGGAACGAGCTTAGCGTGTACGGGAGTCAACAAAGAATTCTTTTAAATCGCACTTCGTTACATCTCTCTCTCTCTCTCTCTCTTCTCTCTGCTTTACTTTTTATTTTCGCGGAGTGGCGATACTGCATTTCCGTTGTTCTCATTAAGTTTAATCGCCCCTTACTATCAAACTACCGAAGTGCATCGCGCCTAACTCCTACGAATCCGCTCTTCCTCTAAGCATCGCCAGTTCTAGATTAATGGGGCTTTTCTTTCACTCGCAGCCATCAACAGTGTATCGAACATAGATTCGAATAATTATCAAAACTGTACCAATGTATTATTCAACGAACAAAATCAACAATCAGCAAGTCGTAAGCCAAAAGTGTATCGCCACTTAGCAATTATCAACTCGACTGAGGCATATGCCTGAAGGAAACAATAATCTTTCGATTCTTCCGAATCAGCACCAACAACGGACTGTCTAAATTGCCGACAGCGTGCAACGTATGATTCTAGATTCCCTCATATTGACGCAAGCAATAAATAATAAATGCAATGCGGTTGGCAAGCCGATAGCAGTTTACATTAGATGTGCTCAAATGAATCAAAAGAAGTCAACACATTCTGACTACCCACACCAGTATTGAATCTTGACGCGACACTAACTGCTAGCGGGGTCTGGTTTCTGGTGAATGCATTCCTGATTCTTATAGTCGAATAACCTCTTGATTGTTCTATTGACATGCATTCGCGAGTATATCAAATGCTGCAAATATTGTGTTTGTCGAGATAAAGCTTCGAGTTGCGCGGTTGGATTCACAACGGGTCGATTTCCCATTACGTAAGAGGAGTTATCATGTTTCACTGAAATGACGCTATTCCCGTTGGACATATGGTACATAATTTGTTTTGAGGCCAAACTATTGCTGTTGTCGCGAAACGCTCAAAGTCAGCAGGTCAAAACAAAAATCTCGCACTCGATGGGTAGCTGTTGTAATTTGGTAGGCTGATTTATTTTTAAACTTTTACTGATCTTCACTTATTTTTACTCCTGTCTCACTTTCCGGTCGTCATTCATACATCAAGGTAAGATGAACTCCTCATTTGTTCCATCTTACTTTACTTCAACCCAAAGCTCGGCACCCAAACTAGTTCCACTATTATCCATATTGACAAACTGCTAGGTTCACTTGTGCAAATATTTAACTTCACTCACATTGTCGAGTCTACTGCAACCAGTTTCAGAACGAAATTCGGTCAGAATACATTAGCACATTGCCAATACTCGTCTTATACAACACTAATCAAAACCCGCAACCGTCTTTTACGAAACTGTCTCTGAACTGAATGAAAACATAAACTAAACGAAAAACGAAGGGATTTAAATATCCTACCCATATAACACTCACTAGAATCTCAGGAATAGTCTGCACGATCGGCCAAATCCGCTCTCCTCCAATTCGGATCCAAAAAGTAAAATCTTGGGGAAAATTTTCACGCACACTTTTCGCCGGACACACTTTCTTCTGTCTCTCGCCTCTCCGCAAAGCCAAGAGCGCAGCAAAGACAGACACGCGGCCGCTCGATTGAATTATCGCACCAGGACTGAGCCATAGGGAAATTTGAATTTCCAACCTGACCTCCCGTCAATATCGGCACTGAGAATCAGAACAACGCGGACGTTTACATACGCTTACATTACACGCTTCTTCCAGGTCGGCCACACGCTCAGCTGCTCAACTCTACCGATCTAGTTACTCAATCGGTAGTTGACACGTTGTAGGTGTAAAACAAACCCAGCTCTATCGGAAGGCGTGGGTTTGCGTCGGATTGTGGAGACGCTGAGTATCGCGCAATGCATTATGCGTCCTGTGATTGGAACTGCGCGGAGTCGCGAAGAGAAGTCAACACATGGAAAGCATTTGTAAACTCTAAGCCACATGTATGACTCTCTCCGCGGTGCTCGCGAAGAGAGATCCAATTACACTTGTAGAGCGTAGCCGGCTTGCGCATAGCCACTATTACAGATGCATTCGAAGAATGTGGGGTTTTACGGGCATATGTTGATAACGTTTCACTGTTTTGTTATTCAGGAAAGTGTGCATTGAGCTCATCTACTGACAAATTATAAACGATAATGAAAATGTTGACAAATGATAATTGTCAATCAGCTAATGATGATAAGAGATAATATATAGCATCAGTAAAAAATAATAATTGCCTTTAAAAAATGCCCCATGACTTGATGGATGAGCAACTGGAAGGTTTAAGGGCTTACGCTGAAGCATTCTCGACGGCAGCCATTACCTCAAAAATTAGAATTGATTTAATTCAGAATCTGTACTAGATATTGAATATTTCATTACATCAGTTTGTATGCTTACTTGCTGTGAGCAATCTGATGGAGTTCGATTCGATGTTCATTCACTAACAATCGAGGGCATTTTCCAAGATAAGGTGGTTTTAATTGATTAACCGTTCTTAAGAGTGATTAAAGAACACTTGAAGAAACCTCCATAAAACTACATCATTTATAAGTGCAATTCACCTTATATATAATTTTATAAGATACTTGACCCCTCTCTCAAGACATCGTTTCGCTACTTTCATAAAACCTGATAAAAGCTTTGAAAAAGTTTTATGACATTCTTCTTTAAGATGAATATATCTTGGAAATGCTGCCACAAAACGCTCTTAGAACCATTTCATTTTAAATAAGAGCACATACTCTTGAGAAAATACATTATGTGAAAAATAAACAAACTGTCACAATGGACGCCCATAGGTGGAAGAAATTATAAAATAGTCGATCGTTCAAGCGGAAATTCAATAAAAACCTATCCAATATATTGAATACTCTTTCATCTCATCCACCAAATGTTTCTCTGGCCATCCCAGGATTCCAATGGAATTGCAGCTTACTGAGACTAACTTATCAGAAGGGTCTATACGTTATACGTCCGTTATTTTTTGTAATGAATCAAATTAAATGGTGCAATATGTCGCCAGTTGAAAACCGAAATGCATAACCCATGTTTTTTTTTTTTTTTTTTCTTGGGGCGTAGAACCACTGCGTCCACGGAGTTGAACGTTTGTGGTATACCCCTGTTTACTATTCTAATTCGCATCTTAAACCTAGATCACTATTTGTCAAGTGACCAGCCTAAGACGCGTCTCCCAGTCAGGCAAAATTAAGTTTATAAAACTCACCACCTTTCCAGGATTTGCAGTCCAAATTTCTTTGGGTTGCATATAGCCACTGTACAGAAATTTAAGTCTGCTCTTCTACAAAGCATCACAACTGCAAAGCAGATGTTCCGAGGTTTCACGTTCCATGTTACAGAAACGACAGATATCATTCTGAACCTGGCCAATGTTTTTCAAATGATATCTACTCGGGCAATGTCCGGTTACTAGGCCAGTATAGGTACAAAGAACTCTCTTATTGAGCTCCAGAAGCTTTTTACTAATTGTAACATTTGGAATTATAAAGCTTTTCGCTTGAACACACTTTGTGGTGACCAACCAGTTGGTCATCACCCTTTGCTCTTCCCAAGATTTTAATTCCATTTTTATGGCACAATATGATATACCGCAGAATGGTTCTGGGCCAATAAACTGTGCATTTGAATCTTGTTTAGCAAGCTCGTCTGCCCTCTCATTGCCTTCAATGCCACAGTGTCCCGGAACCCAGAATAAATTTACCGAGTTCTCTTGGCACACCTTTCGCAATGAAAGAATGCATTCTCAGACAAGTTTGGATGTGCATTTATAATTACTTAACGCTTTGAGTGCCGCTTGGCTGTCTGTAAAAATACAAATATTTGCATATCTACCATGGTCGATTTAATCGCAGGCATGGTAAAATCAAACGCATTTATAGTCAGGTGAAAATTGTGGGTGTTTGCGCTTAATTTAACCCTCGAAATGGTAGTTTCTACTGCGGTTATTTTTTGCGTGGCAGTTCAACTGCCATAGAAACATTGCTTGCCTCCCAAAACCTCAACATGCCAAATTTGGTTTTATTTGCTTCATTGGCTCCCGAGCTATGCAGAAATCTCAGTTTCATTTGAATGAGAGCCCCCCCCCCCCCTTCTAGAGAGAGCAGGGGTCTCGAACCACCATAGAAACATTTTTTGCTTCCAGAAAACTCCACATGTAAAATTTGGTTCCACTTGCTTGATTAGTTCTTGAGTTATGCAGAAACTTCTATTTCATTTGTATGGGAGCCTCCCCTTTCAGAGAGGGAAGGGGTATCAAACCACCATAGAAACATTTCTTGTTTCTAAAAACTCTCACATGCTAAATTTGGTTTTCTTTGCTTGATAGCCCCCCTTTAAGATAAAGGAGGGGTCTCTAACTATATTAAGAACCTTCCCCGGTCCCAAAAACTCCTCCATACGAAATTTCATGCCGATTGGTTCAGTAGTGTCCGAGTCATAAGGTTCAGACAGACAGACATACATCCGAGTCCGGGTAGAACGCGATAAGCTGGCTAAATGGCTCACGGTTAGCTTCAGGAGAAGTTCCTTCACCGGGAAATTCTCCGTAGGAGTAGGGCTGATCCACCAACGGGTTTTAACCGTCACATTCTGTTTATCATTACGGTTCGGTACAGTTTTCACCTTGAACGACTTCATACTTTGCCGGTGCTTGGAAGTATGCACGAAAGTTGGGGACATTTTTATTTTTCTAGCCACAGTACGTACCGAAAGATCTGGTCTCTTCTGCAATATTTGCTTCCCCTTCGCGTCCTTCTGGTGGTTCTGAGATCCGTTTTTGTTCCGCTCCCAGCATAGGCGCAAACTTTGGGGGGGCGAAGCATTTTTTATGGCTTATGAAAAACTTAAAATAAAAAAATGAAACTGACTGAAACTTTTTTCCCACTGGACAGAGATTTACCAAATCTAGCACATTTCCTATTTGAAGTGCATTGTTTACATCCTGTAAATTGCGTAGGTGTGTTGTTTGTTGCGGCCAACATGGAAGTGTGTCAAGTGGAGACGCGTGAAAAAATATTGTACGCTCAAATGGAATATCCGGAGCTGTCCCATCGTGTTTTGGGAAAAATGCTACAAATCTCTAATTCAACCGTTTTTCGAGTACTAAAAAGGTTCATCGACCGGTTGACATTGGATAACAAGCCCGGAGCAGGAAGAAAACCGGGAGCAGCATGTAGGAAGATGGAGAGAAAGGATAAGGGTAGTTTCACCCGAAATCCCAACATATCAACACGTGATGTTACCAAAAAGGACGGCGTCAAAGCAAGAGCTCGATCACATCCATACAAAACTTATGAAACCTCGATGAACAGCAGCAATCTGTTGCTAAGACCCGTCCTAGCAAGCTTTACATGGAGATGTTAACCAGATACAGTGACAAACAGCCGATGGATGACGAAATCTTCAACAAATGTGACCTCCAACAAATGCCAGGATAGGAGTTCTACAACAGGCACCATCAATGGTGAAATTTACAAGACAGAAGCCTCCAAAAACGACATTTGTTGTTTTAGGAGCAGCACAATGAAAGACAACTATGTTGGCCGGATTGCATGTGTTTGGGTCATACGTAGACGAAGACACCGCTCTTTTAAGTCGTGGATTATTTCGATATTTTTGTTGTGTAATTTCGTTTAAAATTACTAACAGCTTAATAATCTGTGCTATAAACACGATTGATTTAGTGTATAGTACTTTGTTTGTAGAGCTCTGCTGAGTGCTTTGAGATTGTCGTCAAAATCTCATCTCAGTTTCTACCTCGATGCATGCTTCAGTGATACCTTATTGGGTTAACCCAACTGCTGGCTTTGTCCCAACATTGACTGCTGTACTGTGTAATGTGTGCACACACCGAATCGCCAACTCTCTTCAACGCCTCCAGGTTTCTGGGTACCTCTACAAGATTCTGGGAAGTTATTTCCAGAATCGGGTACTGGTGTACAACACAGAGGTGGGTCAGAGGCGTGTCAAGATCACCGCAGGCGTTCCACAAGGTTTGATTCTGGGCCTAGTGCTATGGAACACGATGTACGACGAGGTATTGCGACTCAAGTTCCCGGATGGGGTGAAGATCATCGGGTTTGCAGATGACATCACCCTTAAGGTATATGGTGAATCCATCAAAGAGGTGGAGCTAACGGCCTCACACTAGGAGATGGATGAGGTCACGTTTGTTAACAACAGCAAATCAGAGCAACAGGCGACGATTAGTGCAGGCACAATAACATCAAAGATGTCCCTGGGTACTTGGGGGTTATGATCGACGACAAGCTGTCCTTCAGCAGCCACGTCGATTACGCCTGCATGAAAGCCTCTATGGCTATATCGGCATCATCCCGCATGATGTCGAAAACCTCGGCGGTGCAAGGGAGCAAGCGTTAGCTCCTGGCCAGTGTCGGCCTGTCCATACTAAGGCATGGATTACTGCGTTGAGTACTAAGAGCTACCTAGGTAAGCTCGAGAGTACACTCAAGCTTATGTTCCTAAGAGTTGTTAGTGTACCCCCCCCCCCCCCCCCCCCCCCCCCCCCCCCCCCCCCCCCCCCCCCCCCCCCCCCCCCCCCCCCCCCCCCCCCCCCCCCCCCCCCCCCCCCCCCCCCCCCCCCCCCCCCCCCCCCCCCCCCCCCCCCCCCCCCCCCTCCCAGCTTGCCCTTGATCTCCAACAAAAATTGGAAGACCAACCTACATCAGGTCACAGAGACCACCTAAGTACCAAAGTCATAAGTAGTAAGACACAGTGGGTGCTTAACAGCACAATAGCACACCCCCAAAATAATACGGAAAGGTGGTCCTGGGGATGGTCTGGGGCTTAAGTCACGAGTGGTTTATTTAGGTATTTAGTATGCTAAAAAACAACTTCGTCCTTCTCACAGACAACAAAAGTTCTATAGATTTCATAAGTAATAAGAAACTGCGAGCATACCTGCTCGAAGCTTGGTTTTTTATACGGAAAATTATTCAACAATTGGAGTAGGTCGGATATGAAATACGGATAACGAGCAAGTGCATAAGCTTGTGCTACGAAGCAGAAGCTACGAATGTAGGTGATGATTGTGAATACAGCTTATCATTCTTAGACTCAAGGTTCCCATCAACCACTCGTCAAGTTGGAGTATGGCAGCAATCATGGAATAGTGACCCAAAAGGAAGATACTGCTACGGAATAAGAAACAGCGTTAAGACTCCACCATGGTTAGCGGGTCTTCATTTCAACCGTAAACAAGCGGTAGTGCTGACCTCACTTATGAGCTTGAGTGGTTGCTACCTGCACATCTTTTGGATTATTTTGGAATCATATTATGCAGGATCCTTCTGGCGAATGTGTAGCAGCTTGTGGAGATCCACAATATAAGTATGTATGCTGTTCGACTGTCCATCGGGGAATATGCAAAGACGCGAACTTTGGACACACTTGATGAAATATGAACTCACTCCGGATGTGAACACCTAGCTGACAACATGAGATCATTGAACATTAGAAGTGATTAGTAATTTCTTTATTGACAGTAACACAACATTGTGAATTGTAATTAATATTGTTCCCTGTCCATAAGGCGAAAGCAAGAAGCCAATAAATGTAGACATTAAAAAAAAAAAGTTTGTGGTGAAAACCGAAAAAGAACTGATCAATAAGGCGACCAAGGACTATAAAAATATGCCAACATTTTTCTTTTCCACGGCTATGGTCTACGTTCCGGCCAATGTTGCCTGATGAGCAGTGTACGGAAAATTTAACTAGAATCTCGTCTTGTTAATGAAATAAAATCTAATTATGCCGATGTGCAATCGCAAAGTAGTCCTCTGCAAAGTTGAAACTAAATTAATTTTCGTTACCGAAGAGATAGAAGAAAAAGTATGGTTTTTTTATAGTAATTCCTATAGAAACAACAATTGACCAGTGTAGTTCAAGTTTGCAATTAAATCAAGCTGAACAATACATTATGTAGGTCTCTTTCTTTAAAGCTGTGTACTCATTCGCGAATTAATTTAAATTTTCACTTAAACTTGATAGATGGAAAATAATCGATTAAGTCCGCTACTCGAGCTGACTTATTTCTGACAGACAGAACTCAATTTTGACTGACATCTTATCGAAAGTTTGTTGATCAATCACAAAGGGATTTTAATCGATTAATCGATTATTTTCCATCTGTCAAGTTTAAGCAAGATGAGCATGAGTATTTACACAAAGAACCAACAGATGATGTTTGGGGCTAACACATCCTCAATGTGTAAAAACTGGTGACTCATTATAAAGCAATACCGGCGCTGGAAGTGCCCGAATGCTGGTCAAGTAGGAAATGGGAAGGAATGTGTTGACATGATACTCGCTTTGAAGGAAGCCGAGAAATCCTCTGCACTTCCACGAGAAATCACTATGATGTTGGATAGTTGGAGAAAGGTTTGCAGCATGGTTCGTTTTGGTTAACGATACGCTGAAAGTATGTAGCACTTTCCGCCAAAAGCAATGGGCCGCTCCAATGTGACTGAAAAGAACAAGCATAATAAAACAGGATATTAGATATTGTCTTCAAAATTTGGTAGAAATAAATTATTTGTTGCTTTGCAAACCAGCTCTCCTCGATGTTCTAGATGTCGGCCATGTCCTGCTGGACTCGCAGCTGCTGCAGTCGGCACTCATACTGATCCGGCCGGCCGTCGCCGACGTGTCGGAAACTTTCCGGTAGTAACATGATATGTGCGTCTAATACACTCTTTTTACACCGATTAATTTACAAACTAAGCCTGCACACCGAATCAAAATTCACTTTGGCACGGTTTTGGTATTTTCTTCTAAAATCTAGTTCTAGATATTGGCACTTTATTTCTGCTCAGATTTTCCGTCGTCAAAATACTTCCTCAAACGTAGCAATCGCCAGCTCAGGTTCGATGCAAGCAGCAGCAGCTATCATGCCGTTCGTTTTGAACGACCAGACAGCAGACCCAAGAATGGACACATTTTACAATTCACTTTTTCCACTGCTATTACGTTGCGAGCGGACTGAAAAATATCACCAATCGACTCCGAACGACCGTAAATATATACTTTCCATCTTTTTAACCAAATTTTCGCCGTTTTTCAGCGTAAAAATTGCACTTCATTTCACTGCCACTGAGAACCGTGATTCAAGACGTCAGCTTTTTTCGACTCCTCCTCATCAATTCATGCACGACAGAGGGGCAAAGCACTGTTTTCGGATATGGAAGTTCCTCTGAAAATCGATCGGAAATGCATAGATTTGTTCAACACCATTGTGCAAAACCCGTTGGAGAGCACTTTGCTACATTTTTAATGTGAATTTCGATCGAAAACACGATTATTTTTTAAATTTTCCCAAATTTTTAACTATGACGGGAAAAAAAGCGTCTTCTTCGCTCAAAAGCACTGCCTACTTCCCAACATGACTTTGCGGCTTTGCGGAAAAAATGTCGTCGGGCAGGACTCGTTTTGTAAACCGTGATGTGGAAACAATCGTCAGTAGCTACTACTAGGTTGGGCTACTTAGTAGAAGTAGGAGTTTAAATCGAGACCATTCCTACACTCAGTAGCAAAAAAAAGCCGAGCAAAATTTTGCTTCCATAAACCCTTATATTCAACCTTCTGTAACTTTGTCAATTATCAATGTTTTTGACTGAATTTTTGACAGAACTATAATTAATGTAATAACCTTATGTGACCAAAATTTCATGGTGATAAGATTTATAAATTTGAAGTTTTGATAACATATGTCAAAAGAGTCGAAAAGTGGACATACCAATTTCAAAAATACGCACTTTTGTGAAAAATCTAAGTAACATGTGCTCAGTTTGTCAAACTGAGTCGGATGGTATATGACACGCGGTCCTCTGGGCCTCGGATAAAAAGGCCAGTTATCAAGCGATCTTAATACCTTTCTTTTGGTGTAAGAAGGTTAAAAATATCGTCATTCATCAATTGGTCGACATTTTATATTTCCGGAGAAATTTGAGAAATGGGCGAATCTGCTTTTGTAAACAAACATTTGAATTCGTTTATAAAAAAAAAATCTGATGCATTTGGTGTCTTTATTATTGCTGTAAGTTGACTAGCACAATAGGTTTCTGTACACTGCAGTGACAAATATTTGTCTATTATACAAATGGACTGAAATTTTATGGTATTTTGAAAATGACAGCAGTATTACTACCCCTTAAATTTCAGCAATGCAAACAATAGCGATGATTCAGTCAAAAAAATCACCTAAGGAGTTCCAGTCAAGTAAAATAAAAACAAAAGTCATGTGCGAAACCTCACCTTTCACAGCCGTGTAGCCAGATTTTCTAAGCGGTACGTTTTTGAACAGACTGAACAAAGCCAGCAGAAAATGATCCACATGCCAATGTCAAACACTGTTTCATTCCGTTAATGAGATCGTTGGACCAAGTAGATGGCAAAAACACTACTCGAATCGTTTGAAAAAGGTGTGAGTATAGTCCCTTCAATAGCATAGATGCAAAGATGATTCGAAAGCGTGCTGAAATTGTTAATAACATGAGAATGTAAAATATATAATATGATTTATAGGTACACGATCTTCAGTCGTACCCCCTCACTTCGCTATTGTCAGATTGACAACATTACCCAGGCGACGCCAACCAGCGTCTCCATGTTTCAGCTGCATTTATATCAAGTGCCCGCGACCATATTGAACACATCCGGCCAGTTTTTGACTTGGAATTAGGAATCACCTGTGAATTCAATAACGAGCTCATTGGTGGTCAAAGCATTCGCCCAGGACAAAAGTGCTCATAGGTATTTGGAAAAAGCCTCTGTGATCGTAAATTATACAAAAAAATTACTGTGCAAGAAGGATCAGATCTCACAATAGGTGGATATATATTCAGTTTTTTTTTTTTTCTTAAGAAATGGATTGAATGTATGGATGTTATGGATCGGAATCCATGGATTGGAAGAAAGCACAAGCTGGGCAATGGAAATTAAATTCCATCTCGAAAGATTTACATGATCGAATCGGGAATCAAACAAATAGCCATCACATAATTTTGCAAAAATTGACGAACCGTTAAACGTAAACACAGTTATTGTCAGTGATTTTAACACCATTGATTACTTACCAGATTTTGGAAAGTACCATGACTAGCGGTTTTCTTAATCAATGTTAAGTTATTTAATCTCGAAAATATCACAAACTAGAAAAACATCATTGGTCTTGCTGATTCTAGCGAAAGAGTATCGATGATAAATAACACATTATTAGTTTTCAACTCCTTCAAGCAGCTATCCACAAAACTATTCCGCAATTGTGTCAAGGTTCCACTTGATGCCCTTAACCGTGATAACGCGACGAAACTCAACGTGCTACTACTTGACGATCAATCTTCAGGGAATGCACTGCTCTCTCAACATGGGGATGGATTTTTTTCTAATCAAACACAGGAAATGAGTGCATGCAGCGTTAATGATAATTTCATACATTAGGTCCTACACGCCCCCTGCGATTGTCCGCGATGACGATTGAGTATTCCTTGAGTGTAGATTCTCCAACCTTTCACTCTGTTCGTCTAGTCTAACTATCTGCCACGATTGCTATCTATCACACTGGTCGCCGGTAGGTATTTGCTTTTCATAGAGACATTGCATAAATATTGATTGGGTTATTAAAAGAAGAAAGTGGAAAGACACTACACCAGGACATTTCGCTCGTCCATCCTGGTGTAAGAGAACCACGAAACTGGTAAACTATTCCAATAAAATCTTCGGGAAACGGACAACACCGGCTCTAGGGCAGTGACCAGCTAAAGAAGGTAAGTGTGGGAATCGGTACAGCAGGACATTTCCTGTGGCGTTGTGTACAATTGCGTGACATTGATCTTGGTGAATTATTGACTCGTCCGTCTGACACGAATGCCTTTTTTTTTCGGGACGATTTGATTCACCGTTGCTATGGATTTATTGACGACTATATTGGGCTAGGGCACTCGTGGAGTGCTAACGATTGGATTCTAATGATGGCATGTGATGTGTCATCTAAGTTATTCAATGTTCATCGATAGCAGTTATAATTGGTTATGTTTAATTTAAGCAGACTAGTGCGATGTGGTAAAGAGAGGATTCCAGTTCCGAGTGTTTCATATTTGCGTGTTTCAGAGTTTACTGTCGTCATTATAAGAATGACACGTGTTACTGGGCAAAAGAACTAATTTTAACTGTTTTATATAGCACGTTTGACATTTAAACAGTTTGACGAGTCATGTTGTCTGAGTTACCATGCGGTGCACAGAGTGCAATACAACCATCAATTTTCTTTAATGGCTATTAGCATCACAATTGACGATTTTATTATGATTGCATCTCTATAAATTTAATTACCATTACCTCCGTGGCCCGAAGTCCTTTTATGATAATATATTAATTACCATCGTTTTTAAATCTTGACCAAATTCGTCAGACTTACACTTTACTCAAAACAACTACTATCCCCAAATTTCAGTATGTACGAATTTCATGCCATTTAGAAACGGTTTTTTGCTGCGTCGTTTTTGCGAAAAAAAAATCAAAGCAATAATTCAAGTATGTCCATATTTTATTCTTGAAGTGTGAGAATTTTTCACATATCCATTTGATATGTGAAATTTTTCATGCCGGGCTTATTGTTTACGAAGATGATCTCAGAATGTTCCTGTATGAACAGGCATTCTTTAAATGGGACGTTAGATTTTCAATAGAGATGTCACCTCCAATCTCATGGACTAAAAATGTTTGCATAAGGTGTGGCGCATCTAGTATTGGAACAAACATTTTTGATTCTTACAGCGACCATAGTGGTCGGATTTGTAAACTATGACATCTTATGTGTTCCCTATAACAATAACAACATCAGAAGTTTTTTTTCGCGGTGCAGTTCGAACGTGTTTCAGAGAAATACAAAATGGAAGAAGAAAGAAGAAAAAAAAATTGCGCAATCATTTGGAAAACCCTTTGTGGTCTGTGCCAAAACTTGCTAAAGTGTTGGGTTTCCCCGAAATACCATGTGGCGTGGTTTGAAAAAGTACAGAGAAACTTTGTCGACGGATCGCAAGCCTCAAAGCAAGCGTTACTGTCAACCGTCAACTACGGAACAAAGTCATCAAGAACATTAAGGCAACCCTCAACATCTCAGACCGCGATTTGGCCAAAAAGTTTCGCGCCGCTCGCAGTACCGTGCAGCGGATTCGCCTTCGGGAAGGCTTCAAGTCATACCGTGCCTGTAGACAACCAAATAGGGATCAAAAGCAGAACAATGTGGCCAGAACCCGTGCCAGAAAACTGTATGATCAGGTGTTGACAAAATTCAATGGCTGTCTCCTCATGGAAGATGAAACCTATGTAAAGGCCGATTTCAAACAGCTACCGGGACAAACATTTGACTTGGTTACGGCTCGGGGAGATGTTCCTACCAAATGCAAGTTTGTGTTTGCAGATAAATTTGCACGTAAATACATGATTTGGCAAGGCATCTGTAGCTGCGGTAGGAAGACCAAGATTTTCATCACTGATAAGACACTTAGTTCAGAGCTTTACAGAACGGAATGTCAACAAAAGCGAATACTACCATTCATCAGATCCCACAATGAACCTGTCATGTTTTGGCCAGATATTGCAAGCTGTCATTACAGTAAAACAGTGCTACAGTGGTATGAAACCAACGGAATTCAGTTTATACCGAAAGAACTCAACCCACCAAACTGTCCCCAGCTCAGACCGATAGAGAGATTTTGGGCTATTATGAAGAGGAAGCTGAAGGTGAATGGCAGTGTCGTCCAAAGTATCAATGAATTGAGAACCAAGTGGAATAAGATTGCCAAAACGATGGATGAAAATAATGTGCGCCGGGAAAAGTCCGCAAATTTCTTCGAAATCGAGATGATTTTTTTTTTTGTATTTTCCCTTTAAAGTTCACATAAAGTCGAACATTTTAGTTACAACAGAATACTATTTTGTTAATGTATATAAGAAATATGCGCAATAGTCTATGTTCCAATTCTAACTGGGCCACACCTTTTAATGATAACATCAGAGAATAGCAGACAAGTTTCTTCTACAAAAACAGTACCGGTCAGTGGGAGAATGATTGTGTACACACGCATTCATTGAGAGGCATTTTCCCCCTACAGTAAAATTAGTTTCCATCATTCATGTGGTCTTCCCTAGCATTATTCGATAATAAATCTGACATTATAAAATATGGTAAAGTGTACTTCAAGTAAAAGCAGTGAATATAGCCGAGAATCAATCATAGATTCGGTGAGGTTGGATTTTTGCATTGTGGAAAGATTCCCATCAGATTCACAGATAAAGATCGTAAAAGTTGAAGTCTTAAAACGATTTTTTTTTTTAAATTTCGGATCCTGTGAGTACAGAAACAACAACAGAAATCTAATCCGTGTTGTGCACATTAGGGAACGTCCATTAATTACGTCACGCAAAAATTGACGTTTTGTTACCCCCCCCCCCCCCCCCCTCCATGTCACGTTTTTTGTATGGACCTTCAAATTTTTTGTATGGATCGTCACGTTTTCTCGAACCCCACCTCCCCGCCTACTGCGTGACATAATTAATGGACCTTCCCTTATATGTTTACACTACAAATACAAATAGCGAAAATGGTTCCAATACCTACACTCCCGCTTCATTTTACTCATTTTTTGAGTACAATTGTATACTATCTCTTATTCTCTCACGGAAATGTTACTCAATTTTCGTAAAAAGTGCATCTACTCATAAAATTTAGTAGATCCACTTTTTACCAAAATTGAGTAACATTTCCGTGAGAGAAAAAGAGATAGTATTCAATTGTACTCAAAAATTGAGTAAAATGAAGCGGGAGTGTATGGATCTATGGGACCGTTTAGTAGGCTCTACTCAAAAGTGGTTGATTTTTTGCTTAGCTGTCACGCTTTGCTTCATACACTGAAAATAAAATTAAGTCCATACTACGAAATCGATTGTTTGCCTCACCTATCAATTCGTTGTTTTCTGCAACAAAATTAATATGTGTTATAATTTTTATAAATCTCGTTTGTTATTCAATATCATATGCGCTCTCCAAAGAACTAAGCATTTGTCTAAAAAGAACATTCGTGTATTGTACGAAAACAATACAAAGAACTACTGCAATTTTGTTGATATGCTCTCTGGTGCTTATCGTTGCAAGAATCTTCGACAGTTCTGTTTAATCGACTTGAAATTAAATTCGAAAAATATGGTAGAGATTTTTTTTTACATTTCTGATTTTGATCTTGTCCTATAAAGAAGAGTTGCTTATTAATCTGTGGTTGATCTCCGTAAGCCATGATGACTCGTAAGAAGTTAAGTGATAAATGAACATGAATGCACAGCTTTTGGCTCGAAGTGTGTGATTCGTTTTCTTTCATATGAAGGTAAACAGAAGATTTTGGCCCTCCAACAGCAACAACGCCAACTTACAATACAATAAAAAAAAAAAGGAACAGTGATTGGTTGGTACGCACGAAATTCATTTCATACATTCTAGGTTTTTTTTTTTCATTAGGGCGAATCTACAATTGAGAGATTCTTTCCGGGCTCGCTCTCTTTCATTCATATTCCAGTCACCTTTACGTTTTTCATTCTACTATTTGTAGAGTATGCTAGCCAGCACTGTTGTGTTTCGATCTGTACTAAAGAATCCCTCGGAAGTTTTATAATGGCGCTGTAATGAATGAAAGAGAGCGAGCCCGAAGAGAATCTCTCAATTGTAGATTCGCCCTAATGAAAAAAAAAACCCTAGCATTGTATAAACAAGTTGTAATAATGGCATTCTGTGCTATGTCAAGCAATTCAAATGTTTCTTACAATGTATGAATCATGTGTATTATGTACGGAAACTATGTTTACGGGCGTAAGTGCATTTACAAAAAGTTATGTTCAGTGTACTGAAAGTTTTAGTTATAATTTTCTCTTGAGGCTGTTAAAAACTATAACTAAAACTGTCACATTGAAAAAAAAAAAACTGCTGCCCAAGAAATTATGAGTTACATTTGTTCGTGAGTAATTCATTTCCCCGGTATGCCGACTGTAAATCAACTTTATTAGGTGCTTGATACAAGTGGAACCGGATCAAAACGAAGGCAGTTGTAAGATAACTGGACTTGATACTTGATTATGTGAGACCCTGATAAAACTGAAAGGATCACTGGAGCAGCTGATTAAAAGAAGGACTGCAGGACTATTTAACTGAGATAGTTTATTCCTTTATTGCATAAAGGCTGACTTAAACTAAATTGGTACGCCCCTCGCGCGCAGCTAGCATGCCTCTAGTGTTGGGAATCAAAAATCTTTGACAGTAGTTTGTTTACACTTCTATAGAGAACAACTGGTGCAAGTTTGATCAAAGTAGTCGTTCGCGCTCAGAAATAACGTCAAATGGAACTTGAATGAAGAAAAAATATTGTGCACGAACACATGGAAAATCCGGAGTGGTCCGGTTCTATGCTGGCCAAAGTGCTGAAGATGCCGAAAACAACAGTTTGTCGAGTGCTCAAAACTTACAAGGAAACCCTGAGTGTGAAAAGGAATCAGTGGACCTACAAAAAAAAGGAAGGGTGAGTTATGTCAGTGACATAACTGCCAAGTTGACGTAGGACTCCTTGTTGATGTGACGAAATTGATGTCATCGAATTAATAAATTTCTATTATATTTTATCCAGTCTAAAGAACCATGAAACCCTATGCTGTTAGTATGTGTGGCTTAACTATTAGTTCTCCGCGAAAATTATGTAAGACAACTCTTTATAACTCTTGAAATGATCCTAAAATATGATAAGGAACTCATTCACAAGAACTAATAAAAAATATGGAGTGCAGATCAAGCAAAAGTTCATAGAAAAGTCTCAAAAATGAAACAAAACTCGCTAAGCATTCTACACTGGCTGGGTCAACCGACTGCATAACCATCGGCTTCAATTTGCTTGCCACCGCCGGAAACTAACCTTATCTACTATCTGAAACTAATCCACTATGTACTAGATATATGTACACTTGGTTGATCCACCGTGTTGGAGTTCGGCTCGAGTTAACTGTTCATAATATTTTGTTTATTGATTGTCAGCAAACGCGCATGCTAGTGTTAAATGGCGAATCGGGATTTATATTTGGATACTATTTCGATGAGCTCAAGAGAAATTTCAATCAAACGTACTCTTTAGTTGGGCAACTTGATTTGGTCGTCCTTAAAAGGACGGATTCTAGCTGTTTACGGAGGGAACATAGTTCGCGATTGAAATTTTCTCGGTCTTCTTAAGTAGCAGGACGGCCTGGAAAATATGATGTCATTTTCGACCAATAGCACTGTGCGTTTAGACATTTTTCTTTTAAGTACCTTTTAATTAATTTAAACAAATGTAATGAATTAAGTTAGCCACCGGGATTCAGCATTGATGTTCTACCTTTCGAATGAAATACTTATCGTAAAATTTCTGTGAGCCAGAAACGATCTTTCCAAATCTCCAATCCTGTGTAACGCGGTCGATTTCAGAAATTTTAGAACGGCGCCCCCATAGAGGAAAAGAAAAGAGAGACGTACGTCCTACGTCAAAACTGGAACCAGGGATCCCCGGTCTTTCGATCCGAGATGTGGCGAGAAGGTACAAAACCAACTTTTAAACAGAGTGGAACATCCTTTTCAGGGAAGGATACTAGTCTTACAAAGCCAGTAAACATCCGAACCGGCACATGAAGCAGAATTGCGTGGCCAAAAAGCGTGCCAAAGCAAGATTCTTGTACGACCGTGTTTTGATGGAGCACAAGGGCTGCACTTTGATCGATGAAGAAACATACGTCAAACTTGATTGTAAGCAGCTTCCCGGTCACAAGTTTTACTTCACGACTGGGCGTGGGGATATGCCGGGAAGATTCAAGTTCGTGTTTGCCGACAAGTTCACGAAGAAGGCCATGATTTAGCAAAGCGATTTGCAGTTGTGGCCTGAAACTGAACCATTCGTCACATCCCAAGTTTATATCGAAGAATGCCTGAAAAAGCGTGTATTACCGATCATCCGTAAGCATAGAGGCAAAGTCATCTTTTGGCCCGATTTGGCCAGCTGCCAGCAGATGATTCTGGAGGGGTATGCTTCCAACAAGATCGATGTTGTCCACAAGCTAATGAATCCTCCAAATTCCCCGGAATTTCAACCAATCGCCAAATACTGGGCAATTTCAAAGGAGGGGATTTTTTTTTTATTATCGCACAGATTGGGCCGAAGGGTCTCAGATTGTTACGAAACTTTGTCCACGCGTAGGGTTCATGGATATATGAACAAAAAACAATATTAAAAAATTCAAGGTTGCCAGTTTTCCTGGCAAACGGCAATTGATATTTTCTGATTTTCCCGAACATCACTAACTTAAAAAAATCATAACTCAAGAAAGATTCATCGTAGAACAAATTTCGGTTTTATCGAAAGAGACAGCTTCCACGGGGGAGTCCGTAGGATCATTGACTATTGCCAAGAAGCTGGTCATATGTAAGAATAAAATCTAACTTTGAATAAGCTACTCATCATATGGTTACTGAAACGATAAAGCACGATTTGGATGTTCAACCTTTGCCAAAAACTAGGCGACCGTTACATAGTTCAGATGTTCAAGAAACGGTTAATATCAGAGACGACATCAATCGGCCATTTCCTGGGTTGAAAGATACAATTTCTATAAAATTAACCAATGGAATTTATCAAAACTTTCAAAAGCGCCTTTTGCTTGTACCGTTGGATAAATTATATAAACAATATTTAGAATTATGCCAAAATCAACATGAATCTGTTTCATTATGTCATGAAACGTCAACTTAGGCCTAAAAAATTTTGTAGAGGGAAACGTTCGCTCATCATAATGAGGCCCAAAGAGTGGACAGTAATGTTTACTAGAATGAAAGACATGAAGAGAAAGTGTTGGTAGTTCCGCCAGTGTACGGTAGGTTTTGAAAATTGAATAGAAGTATTGAAAATTGAGCGAAGGGCTTGGATATAGCAGTACTAGAAACAAGAAGACGACAGTTTTAGGTACTTTTTCCTTTTTGTATGAAGACGAGTGACAGGCCCATAGTTTTTGAGCATTACACAAAAAAGCCCATCGCCAAAATTTCACCAATGTAATTAATAAACAATAAAATATTCTTTTCAAAACTTTCCATGACTCAGAAAATGGGTTTTCCGGCTTTCGGCCTTTTTTTTTAGATTATATTTTTCTACTTCTTATAGTTCTACGATTTGTTATGTTGTTCTACGATGATTCGTTCTTGAGTTGTGATTTTTTTAAGTTAGCGATGTTCGGGAAAATCGGAAAACTTCAATTGGCGTTTGCCAGGAAAACTCAGGGAACCCTGAATTTTTTAATATTGTGTTTTGTTCATATATCCATGAACGCTACGCGTGGACAAAGTTTCCTAACAATCTGAGACCCTTCGGCCCAAACCTGTACGATAATAAAAAAAAAATCTCCTATGTGTCAATTTTGGAGAATTGAGGTAGAAACAAAAACGAGTTACCCGAGGTTGTTGAATAAATTATATTTGTTGTTTGGTGCTGTCAAAACAGATAGTATTTTCATTTTCCAAATAAAAGGTAAATCTGCCCTTTTCAACGTTTCAAACATTTATTAATAAAAGGGGAAAATAAATTTGCAAGCGCCCTTGCATCAGAATGCTTTCAGTGCGACAAAAAATGATTTGGACGAAATTTGTTTGGAAGGAATATTACTTTAGGTTTAGAGCATTCAGAAAGGAAACATGAAAGATTTGAGGCCAACTTTGGATAGTGACAGCATCCATGAACTTCGAAGCTATAAACCTTTAACCATTTTCTTACATACAAAAAAATAATACATAATACATACATGCAGAATAAATTTTGTATGATTGCTGTTTGGTGGGGAATGATCCAAAATTCTCGATAAGAGCTTATTTCATGATTTCTAATAAAAAAAAAAACTATAAGGTACATGCCCATTGGGTTGGTCGAAATGATCACGTAGAACTACGACTAATGCTTTGTTCAGACTACAGAGTTGTAACATGATACTAGGCTGTCTTGATTACGTTTTTCGTTTTGATACTTTTTGTAACAGCCTTGTATCATGTTACAACTCCTTAGTCTGAACAAAGCATAAGTGTGAACCATTTTAATTGTTAGATGCAATATTCTTTGAATTTATATACTTCAATAACAATACCACAATTATCATATCAACCATTGATTTCTTTCGGTGTTAGTGATTATTATTTAGTCTATTTTCCGTTTATTTAAATCTTTTAAGTTCACGTGATATTATTGTTGTTTTAAGATCAGAAGTATCATAATTTGTATTTTTGCAGTTCGGCTCCAAATAACCGTTAGTAATATTTTGTTTGTTGGTTGTCCACGACGTTTTAGGAAATGCCATGTTGAGCCGGTGCGTGATAATGCAAATTCCGATGAGCTCGGGAGAAACTTCAATTAAACAAACTCTTTAGTTGGGCAAATTGATTTGGTCGTCCTGAAAAGGACAGATTTTAGTTGTTGACGGTGGAAACATGGTTCGCGATTGAACTTAGGGGCTTTCTTCTCGGTCTTCTTGGGTAGAAAAACGGCCTGAAAAGAGCACCACCCTGTGTAATGGCAACACCGGTGAGAAGTTTGTTCAGCTCCTCGTCTTTGAGGTTGGTCAGCTGCAGGTGACGTGGGATAATTCTGGTCTTCTTTTTGTCACGGGCGGCATTTCCTGTCCACTGGGGGGCTTCAGTGGCCAGGTATTCCATCACCGCAACTATACGTAGACGAGGGCACCGGCAACAACGCGCTCAGCGTAGTTCCCCTTCCGGAGCAGACGGTGACAGCAATCCGGGCGGTTCGAGCGGGATTTTGCCTTTCCTTTAACCTTTCTTCCTTTGCCACGGCCAGAAATGTTGCTAGGTAGTAGAGTGTGCTGGACGATTTGACTGTACGCTGCCGAGAGCTGACATCTTCAAGATCGCCGAACGAATGAAGCGAAACGCTAAGGTGTGTTATATATCTTTTACTGATGCATAGGATACGTTTCTTACTTAAATTTGTAGTTTGTGATAGGATAATACTGTGCATTTAGTAAATTTACTTTCAAATATCAGCATTATAAGATATTACCTTATATTTGCGTTCTTTTCAAAAGTTTAATATTTAAAATCATTAGTTTTCAATATTGGAATTGATACGTAGAAATATATCCGATCGATTTTGAGAATGTTTGGAGAAACGATTGAGACATTAACGCTCAAAACCTAACCGCTTTTCGTGACTGTCGTAATAAGTTTTTTTTTAATTGTCCCTCAGTATAGAAAAAACAAAGACGTAGTCGTCAAAATATTGAAAGTTTACAGTGTCCTGTATTCAAATATGGAGCGTTTATTGAAAGTTATCTATTTATTTATTTATTTGTTCATCAAGTTTCATCAACAGATTAATGTCGAATTCGTTTTTGAACCTAGGTTGAAACCAGTTCCAACCTGCGATACCCGATCTTATTGTCAGTGCAAACCTCAACCCGATACGAGCTACAAATAAAACCATACACACTGACCTTCAACACTCCACAAGCCGAACCAATTTTGATACCCGATCCAGTTTGGAACTGAATCAAAAACGAATTCGCTATAAGTATGTCCAAATGATGGAAGTCTCAGGGGCGGGGCCGAGGGCGACCCAAGTGCCAGGGCCAGCCCCAGTAACAAACCGAGCGAAAGGAAGGGTACTAGCGACGGCCCTTCAAGAGGCAGAGAAAAGCCCGGAACCAAGGTCTGAAAAAAGGGAAATAGACCCAAAAAAGAAAAAGCGAACCGAAGCCTGGCACGGAAGCGAAACCACGGTGAGGCTCTCATCGTGAAGACTGAAGAGTCTAAGTACTCCGAGGTCCTCAAAGCAAGTTTGCACCAGCCGCCAAAAGCATTTTTCAAGTGCCTTGAGGGCGGGCATATGTCGTAGGAGTGTAAGGACCCAGACAGAAGCGACCTATGTAGAAGGTGCGGAGGAAATGGCCACGAGATTCAGGACTTCAAGGAGCCACCCTAATGTATGACGTGCTCTGGGAAACCAGACGAAAAGCACGTCACGGGAGGCCTTAAGTGCCCGGTCTACAATGGTAAACCACGAAGTTAACCACAGTGCAGGTAACCCAACCAAACCTTAACCACTGGCAGCTCAGACCAACTGCTGTGTCAGGCAGGTCACGAGTCGGCAACGGATGTCACCATAATATCCGACCCATATCGCATTCCGGCCGGCAACGGCAGCTGGGTTGCAGATATCGTATCCCAGCCGGCAACGGCATATGGGTTGCAGATAGGTCCAATATGGCGGCATTATGGACGATTGGCAAGTTTCCGGTTCAGGAGGTTGTGCTACCCCAAACGAGGGCTTGAGATACAAGTAAACTTGTACTTGTACAAGTGAATGGAGTGTTCTTCTGCAACTGTCATGTGCCACCAAGATGACATATTGACCAGTTTTCACAAATGGTGGATCGGATGACAGCAGTGCTAACTGACCGAAACCCGTTGATAATAGCGGTCGACTTCAACGCCTGGGCGCTGAAGTGGGGCAGTCGCCTTACCATTCCAAGGGGTCAGATTCTGCCTAACGTAGAACTCCAGCCTCCGCGCAAGAAGGAGGATGAAGAGAGCGCGGTCGGACTCCGAAAGAAAGACTGCGCTGAAGAGGTAGATGAAGACCAGCTGACGAGCCTGCTTCGAAGGTCTGTGTTCGAAGGCCATTGCGAATCCAT
The DNA here is from genome assembly GCA_024533555.2 of Aedes koreicus. Lineage (NCBI taxonomy): Eukaryota > Metazoa > Arthropoda > Insecta > Diptera > Culicidae > Aedes > Aedes koreicus. The sequence continues at coordinate 74,852 of JAHHFK020001143.1, read as the reverse complement.
AGGGTGACGCCTATCGGGTAGTAACGGCCAAAACTAAAGTTGCAGCAGCCGAGCAATCACCAGATCGACTGAAGGACTTTTTCCACACCACGACCCGGCTCCCTGGCCTCCCATAGCCGTAGAATTGTCCCATGACCTGTGTTCCAGTATCCCAGACCATAATGCTGTCATGGAGGATCGGAACGATGATCGGCAACGCCGAATATCCGCAATCCCGTGGGTGATGACAAGGGCACCGTGGAGGAAAGGGATGAGGCGCGGGTTTCGAGTGATGAACTTTTTTTATAGGAAAGTCGCTAAAAGGGAACAAAGCGCCAGGGCAAGATGGTATGCCTTACTTGGCCATCATCATGACGGCTGTTCGGCGGACTCCCGACGTTTTCAGGGTGGTAATGATGCCAGGACAAGGGCGTCTTCCCGGACGCCTGGAAACGCCGAACGCTAGTATTGCTGCCAAAAACAGGCATTGGCAAACCGTCCGATATGCTTGTTGGATACGATGAGTAAGCTGCTGGAGAGGTTAAACCTCAACAGGTTGTCGAAGTACACGAAGAGTACGGACGGCCTGTCCAAAAATCAGTTTGGTATCCGTAAAGGGAAGTCAACGGTAGATGCCATCATGTCCGCCACCAAGATGGCGGAGTTGGCAATCCAACATAAGAGACGGGAAATACGCTAATGTGCAGTAGTCACCCTTGATGTGAGAAAACCGTTCAATAGCGCCAGTTGGGAGGTTATTGCCAACTTGCTTCAACGTCTTGGGGTTCCTGGGTACCTTTACATGATGTTGGGTAACTACTTCCAGAATCAGGTACTGGTATACAACACTGTGACGGGTCAGGAAAGTGTTCAAGTAACCGCAGGAGTTCCACAAGGTGCAATCCTGGGCCTAGTGCTCTGGAACACGATGTATGAAGAAGTGTTGAGGTTGAAGTTCCCTAAAGGGGTAAAGATTGTCGGCTTTGCGGACAACATCACTCTAGAGGTCTATGGAGAGTCTATAGAAGATGTGGATATAACGACCACACACTCCATCGACATAGTCGAGGGATGGATGCGCTTCAAGTAACTGGAATAAGCCCATCACAAAACGGAGATTACTGTGGTCGACAACAGAAAATCGGAGCAAAGGGGGGCACCATCCCCTCAAAGCGGGCCCTGAGGTACTAGGTATGATGGGCCGGCGTGGGCCACTACCTTGAGTACTATGAGCTACCTTGGCAAGCTCGAGAGTACGCACAGACTAATGTGCCTAACAGTGATCAGCGCATACCGTACAATGTTACGCGACGCGGTCTGCTTTATAGCGGGGATGATGCCCATCGGCATCAACATAAAAGAGTAGAGTGCATCGAACAACGAGGCACGAGAGGTATCCTCCATTAGAGCCGCATCAATAGTCAAGTGGCAGACGAAGTGGAATAACTCCACCAAAAGTCGGTGGACTCACCGACTAATTCCGGAGGTATCCGGATGGGTTGGTAGGTGACACGGGTAAGTTACCTTTCACTTGACGCAGATCCTGTCAGACCACAGCTGCTTTAGACAATATCTGCACAAGTACGGGCACGCTGAGTCCTGCAACTGCAGAACATGTGTTCTTCGCTTAGCCTCGCTTCAATTACGCGAAAAACGTCATGATGGCCGTGAGCGGTCGGGACACGACTCCGGCCAACCTTGTCTAGAGAATGTGTCAAGACCAGGACTGGGACACTGTAAACACGGTGGCCTCTCAGATTGTCCTAGAGCTCCATGCCAGATGGCGAAATGACCAGCGGCAGGTCAGAGGGACCAACTGACTACTAATAGTCCTTGGTAGTAAAAGTACAATAGCCCCCTCCCCAAATTAATACCGAAAGTTTGTTCTGGCGGGGGGGGGGCAATGCTAGAGGCACGAGAGGGTTGGCACCCTCAACCCCACACCCTGAGTTCTTCAGGAGCCTGGTTGCAGATTTTTCTTCCCGTAAAAAAAAAGAAAAAAAAAACAATAAAATGATAAACATTACTAACGACAACACGACAGCATGACAATGTTAATATCAAAATCAAGGCAAACCAAAGTAAACAGAAAACTTATCTATCAACAGGCGTCCATTGTCCTGAAAACAGTCAAGAATCTTCGACGATTTCGTGTCATGTAAAAATTGAACACCGATGCCACCGTATTGAAAATGGCAACTATGGACAGCGCTGTTCAAACCATAGTTGGTGTAACGAAAACGAAGCCTTAGCATAAAATTGTTGCGTGATGACCTTGGTTGAACATTTATATTTACTTGTTGCAGGATCCCCAGCAACACGCAGTTGTAATGGTTCCAGTTACTTGATTGTGACTAAAACGAGTCACAATTTAGTTTCTTACCTTATTATGTAACAAGCGTGCGACTAGGGTTGGTTTCCCATGCAGAATGTCTTAAATTAGTGTTCTACGTTACATGCACTTCCACAACTGAGAATTTGTTTTTGCAAACAACATTCAGGCATCGAAAACTCTCAATTGTGGAAAAGTAGTAGTACACTAATTTAAGAGCAGGCAAAAAACTAGTAGTGATACACAGCCATACTCTGTAGAGCAAGTGAAGACGTTATCCTTCACGAACAATTCCTAGACCATAGCGGTCATCGAACCCAGCCACTCCCCGAGAATGTTGTTGCTGTAGCAATCCTGTTCCGATAAAATTACATTTATAGTGTATTCACAAAATAAAACTAGAGATTCAATCTTGAGCTGCAGCTATAAGCGGAGGCAGTTTATACAGTGTTTAGTTATTCTATATTCAAGTGAGAATTCTTAGCCCTGAACTTAATTTTCCGATAAGTAGTTAAATGAATACTTAAAAGTTGCATTGTAGCTGCGCACTGAACTAGTCCTAAAGAGCGATACGGTCAAAATTTGGTCAATATCAACTTGACGTATTTCTTTCAATTTTGCATTTAAAAAACCTGAACACCCCTCATTTTGAAGGTGTGTGTGTGTAGAATGTTGCTCCTATTTTGATTTTGGAATTCACTCTTCAGTTGTCAAATGCCGTCCAGCAAGAAGAGCAGCGTATCAAAATTTTGCTCGCGCATCGCGAAAATCCGAGCTACTCGCACGCAAAGTTGGCAAAATCGCTAAAAGTTGCCAAATCAACCGTTACAAATGTAATTAAAGTGTTTGGGGAACGTTTGTCGACAGCCAGGAAGTCTGGATCGGGGGGAAATCGAAAACCGGAAGCCGCTGAGACGACAAAGAGAGTTGCCGGTAGTTTCAAGCGAAACCCTAACCTATCTCTCCGAGATGCCGCAAATAAGCTGGCCACCGGCCAAAAGAGCGGGATCAATACGAAGGGAGTGGCCCAAACGGGATAAAAAAAAAAAACGGCCCAAGCGCGATCCCGGAGGCTGTACACGACGATGCTGACGAAGTTTGACTGCGTGGTAATACACTGAAAGGACCGAGTACGAAAAAATCGAATATAGAGATTTCGAAACTATTCCTGGTCCATTTTTCTCTATTTTTCGTAGTGCCCAACCTGATTTAACATGTTTTGTATTCCTGATTATAATTTATTATTATTATTAACTTCTACCTTACTCATTTGCAAATAAATGTCGTTATTAGGGGCGTATATCTACTATTTCACCAGCTGTCTAAACTGCCACTGTTTCCATAACAGTCCCATAGCGATTTTTGGTAGTTTAGTTGTTCTCTTGAAAATAAGCTTATAGTTGATTGTAGTTTTCGAACAAATGATAAAGGGGGCGACCCCGGCGTAGTGGTTAACATCCATACCTCTCACGCCAAAGTCACGAGTTCGAAACTCACCCCCGGAAAAGTTACGAAAATGCCCAAAAGCGGTGTTTGAGTGACTACGAAGGGAGATTAACCAGCCCGAGGCTGATAAAAATCTCGATAATCAAGAAACAAAAATAAAACAAAAAAGTTATAAATAATTGGAAATACTTGCAAGATAGTCCCACTGTGCATGTGAACACCTTGGAACATAAAAATTAACATTATTATAATCTTCAAAATATGTTTTACAGTAATGTATCTAGATATATACCAATGAGTGAATCTTTCGGGTAGATTGGAGCTTTCTACAATTTATTAGATTTTTTTTGTAGTTCTGCATGTGAAGCGCGTTTGGGAACCTCAACGGCTATTTTCTCAATATGATGGAAATTGCCATGAGACTGATATGCGAATACCGGCAGTATGGGTAAATTTCAAACTGGTCGCGGCAGAAACAAAAATTGCCCAACAACGTTTGACCTTCAGACGGTTTGTTATTTGCTTAGGACGCTTTAAATTTTCAAAACACGTAGCACAATTTGAGGCAATGTCTTTCGTTAAACTTAAATGGAATCGTTCATCACCCGCACGGTTCCTTCTCTAGCAGGCAGTAACCCTTCAGTTCACATAATGCCGTGATAATTAATTAAATATATCTCCCTCCCTTTGCTAATTGCAGTTGTAGTCGCCTTTTATTTTGTGCCGTAGATTGTTTAGGGACTTGCCGGTAATGAAGCAGGGATTTTCAGCTTTAGCTTGGATTATGATGCACTGATTACTGCTAGCCAACAAGGAATTTCTTTTTGAGTATATAAGCCCTGTGAAAGTGTTCATCCAGCATCAGTTCAGTGGTGCAATTCATCTCAACGACTCAAACAGCTCTCCCCAGTTTTGTCCTTCGTATTCTACAGTAGAATTTTCAAAACAATTCTTATCGACATGGTTTGCATCAAGATGATCGGTTCTCTGGTTCTGGTGGCGCTGATTGTGCTGGCCCTCAGCAGCACAACTGAAGCCGGCTACCGGAAACCACCGTTCAACGGAAGCATCTTTGGCAAGCGTAATGGAAACTCCGTTGGTAAGTACTGTCGCATCTATTGTCGGATAGTTAGTTCAATTCTAGAACTAGTGTCATCGACATTCTTATGTCTTGATCAGCCCATCGTAGTTCACCGTGAATTTATCATCTATAATTAATATTCTTTATTTTTTTCTTTTCAAACAGATTACGAGGGAAACGCAAAAGTCCTATCAACCATGTGCGAAATAGCAGCGGAAGCATGCCAATCTTGGTTTGCCCAGGAACAGAAGTAGAAATAGTCACCACCAACGAAGCATACATAGGTTACAGTTCAATCTCGCATCGTTTCCTGGAAAGCCCATATCCTACATTGAACGGGAAGATGGTGAACTGAGGTTACCAATATTCGCCTTTATAAAGCACATTCATAATCCCAATCGAGTCATTAATCATCAGTGTACAGAAGAATTGCAACAGACAGCCGTAAATGGAACTATGATGAGAGGTGGAAGAAATGTTATGTTCTAAAAGTCAAGTGTTATAATAAAATGCAAGAGAATCGTCCTCTACTATAAACAGGGGAATAATAACATAGCGTTGATTTATTGGTATTCTTCTACTTCCCGTTCGATTGAGTTGATTTTCGAAGTTTATTGACGCAATATGTTCCATTTTCTCTGCTTCACTATCTTAAAATAAATTTATTTATATCACACATTACAAAATACGACACAGGAAAAACGATTTTGATTGCGAATGTTGTCATATGAGTTTGGTTCTTCGTTATTGAAGCATCTTCAACGAGACTTTAGTTATTTGTAAACATTTTAATTTCAGTCATACACAATTCCTATTGCGAATAAAAACATTTTGATCAGCTATGGATTGCAAGTTCAACTATACTAAAATAACAGTTTATTTTTATCATGCTCATGGGAGATAAACAATACGATTATAATTGAAGGATCGTAATAAAATAAATCATTTGCATTCTATTCTCTACTGACCAGAGCATGCACAATAAATTTGGGAGAGTTTCATCGGAAGAAACAAATCAAATAAGGAACTAGGACTATTGTGTCTAATTTGAGAGGGAATTGCAAACTTAACCGGAAAATAAATATATTAACTGATCTAGAATAGTAATAAAAAAGTCTTTTTAACTAAACGGTAAACTAGGAAGCTTCAGAACCACCGGATATTGGTGCGGACGTGTCGTCGGCAGCTGTAGGCACTTTTCCTTGTTTCCGAAGTTCCACCACATAGTTGCGAAGATGAGTCATGTAGTCTTGCATCAGAGTTGTGTAGGCCTGTAACCCAAAGCAGAAGGTGATTAGTTACTACTAGTTGCTAAATAACGCACAGTACTTACAGTATCTAGCACGTAACGGGGAATGTATCCCTTTAAATCCAGGCATAGAAGCCACTCGAATATACAGTATTCTTTCTGGTTCTCAATCTCACGCATCGCCCAACAGGAAACTTTGTTCTCACCTCTGAAAATGAAGCTATTGCATTAGACGCCACCACACATTACATGAGTAATCAGTAACAGACCTTATATACTTATTTGAAACCGGAGCACTTGGATACGCGATACTAATAGCTGCACTGACGTACACTTTTCCACCCTTCTGAACTTCATCGTTTACCCTTGGGCGTCTCCGGGTTTTCTCAACCGCCTCCCTAGAATCATTCACTCGATCCAGATGCTCCGTCAGGGCATCAGAGAAAACATCCTCTGTATCGGAATTCGCACCGCCACCACCATGCTGGAAGTCTTGCGCACCAAGACTTTTGCTAAGCGTAGAAAACGCCGTCTTGGTTTTCTGGTCGTAGCTATCACTAACACTACTACTTTCTAGCTTGAATTCGCTACACGATTTGGTTATTTTCGGCGATGGTTTGTTCAGTATACACTCGTCATCGCTGTCACCGTCATCCTGTTCATCACCAATGACGTCGTCATCGTCATCAGCCTCCTCCTTAACGGGAGTCAGCAGGGGTGCTTGAGAATTTGTCGGATGCAAATCCACACCCTCAATTACACGTCCTTCGCGACACAACTGCCAGCATCTTAGATTCACAAAGTCTCGACACTTCACCACACCGCCTCCGCCACCAATGGTAGCCTGGTAAGTAATATCCGTATGGCTATCGATTTTCTGCAATACACTTTCCTTAGCGACATCATCGACATTTTTTAGATATTGGACAACTTACCCGAATAATCTTCGATTCCAGCAGTGTTGGATTCCAGCTTGGAACTTCTTCGATTTTATAGTAAAGCTCTTGGAGCAACTTTTTAGCTGGGTAGTGAATTTTGGCCTACGTTTAGGATGCGAAATCATTAGCGTCACACAATATTTTTAAGATTAGAAAGTTATACCGTCAATTTGTAGACCTTCCCAACATTTTCCTGAGTGCAGCTTTGGATGGTATCTCCTTTAGAAGTGATCTTTTCAACCTTCCAACCCGTAGACTCTAGCAAAGCATACGCCTTACGAACGCATTCGACTCCCATTTTTTTAAACTCCTCATCCTGAAACGAAAAGGTACAGAGGTTATAAATCATACCGTCAGAAAAAAAAAATAATGATCTACTCGAGGATCTTTAGTTTCGCAAAGCATCTTCAATTGAATAACGTGCTGATCCTAGTGAATCACAAACAGTTCTAAAGTGAAAAACCCAAAAACCAAGATGCTGGACGCTCGCCGATAAAGCAATTGTCATTCAAGGAAATTTGAAAATCAAATTGAGTTTCGCGTGAAGGTCGAAGCCGAATCAATTATGCATGATGAGCTTGTTACTTATCCCAGCAAAAGCTCAAGATACAATTTAGATCGTCAGGTTAAGTGAACTAGAGCGCAACGAGATCGGCTGGAAATGAAATAAATCGAAAGTCAAAAGCGTAGGTACTTTATTTTCCTTTTATTCATGAGACCATTTAAAACGGGAATCCTGAGCTCTTGCGCTGAACTAAAGAACAAATGCCAATTCATGAGAATAGTCAAAACTATACAAACAATTACAATCACTGCAAAATAAATGTGATAAGTTTAAGTGTGATTTTTTTTTCAAATGACTCCAACGTTGTCTTCTTGTTTTTCTGTTTGGCTTTCGACGCCCTGCGAGGCATTGCCTGCCGCTCGAATTAGTGTTTTTTTAAAGAACAGAAACAGTTCTTAATTGAGGGCTTTCTGTGCTATTCCAAAGCACCCAATCGTATATTTTGTTGCAAGACCTCCAGATTAGAAAACCGACGCTTTTACCGATCCCGCTAACGTATGCATTAAAAAAATTGTATAATTTTGACGGTTTTTCCTGCAATCAATTTGCCACCTGGTGGCAATCGTAAAGGGCGATACAGTCAAAATTTGGTCAATATCAACTTGACGTATTTCTTTCAATTTTGCATTTAAAAAACCTGAACACCCCTCATTTTGAAGGTGTGTGTGTGTAGAATGTTGCTCCTATTTTGATTTTGGAATTCACTCTTCAGTTGTCAAAATGCCGTCCAAGCAAGAAGAGCAGCGTATCAAAATTTTGCTCGCGCATCGCGAAAATCCGAGCTACTCGCACGCAAAGTTGGCAAAATCGCTAAAAGTTGCCAAATCAACCGTTACAAATGTAATTAAAGTGTTTGGGGAACGTTTGTCGACAGCCAGGAAGTCTGGATCGGGGGGAAATCGAAAACCGGAAGCCGCTGAGACGACAAAGAGAGTTGCCGGTAGTTTCAAGCGAAACCCTAACCTATCTCTCCGAGATGCCGCAAATAAGCTGGGTGTATCGTCTACAACCGTGCATCGAGCCAAAAAACGAGCCGGACTATCGACTTACAAGAAGGTAGTGACTCCAAATCGCGATGATAAACAAAATACGACGGCCAAAGCGCGATCCCGGAGGCTGTACACGACGATGCTGACGAAGTTTGACTGCGTGGTAATGGACGACGAAACCTACGTCAAAGCCGACTACAAGCAGCTTCCGGGACAGGAGTTTTATACGGCAAAAGGAAGGGGAAAGGTAGCAGATATTTTCAAGCACACGAAACTGTCAAAGTTCGCAAAGAAATATCTGGTTTGGCAAGCCATCTGTACCTGTGGCTTGAAAAGCAGCATTTTCATAGCTTCCGGGACTGTCAACCAAGAAATTTACGTGAAAGAGTGTTTGAATAAACGTCTGCTGCCTTTCCTGAAGAAACACGGTTGTTCCGTACTGTTTTGGCCGGATTTGGCATCTTGCCATTACGGTAAAAAGGCCATGGAGTGGTACGCCGCCAACAACGTGCAGGTGGTTCCCAAGGACAAGAACCCTCCCAACACGCCAGAGCTCCGCCCAATTGAGAAATACTGGGCTATTGTCAAGCGGAACCTAAAGAAGACCAAAAAACTGCTAAGGACGAGCAGCAGTTCAAGGCAAACTGGCTTTCTGCGGCGAAGAAGGTGGACAAGGTGGCTGTGCAAAATCTGATGGCAGGGGTCAAGCGTAAGGCCCGGCAAATCGGATTTGGAAAAGCGGAAGCCTAACTGAATATTTTTCCTGAATTTTATACTAATTGAACTTGAAAAAGAAATTTAATTTGATTTTTTAAATAAACGATTTCACCGATTTACACGCGTTTTCCCTTGACCAAATTTTGACCGTATCACCCTTTACACGCCAATCCTTCCATGTATCGCCAATCGTAAACGCCAAAAAAAAACCGCAGTAGAAATTACCATTTCGAGGGTTAAATTAAGCGCAAACACCAACAATTTTCACCTGACAATAAATGCGTTTGATTTTACCATGCCTGCGATTAGATCGACCATGGTGCGGTTGATATAAATATGAGGTCTGTTAAATATACCACAAATGTTGAAGGTTTATCATAAACGCAGTAAATTAAACTGAAATTTCATGGTACTTTTAAAGATAGGCATAGTCGGGTAAAATGGTAGTTTTTACCACAAGAATTTTTTCTGTTTAGCAGCTTTATTGTGTAAAGAAGATAAATTGACAGCGCTATAAGTTGATTTGCAGCAGCCATAACCACAACAATTAAGCAACTAAGCTTCATGGTTTGTTCGTACAGCCAGCTCCACTCCGGAGCGAAGAAGTCGAAAATCGTGAGACACTTCATGTCCGTCGGATATAGCCGATCCGGTATTTACAACATCCTATCCATTCTGGAGAATGGCGAGAGCTTCGAAAAAGCAGAAAAAAAGAAGAGGAAGACCAAGGGCAAGGGTGCCTCTACACTCCGCGCCTTTAGCGGATAGGTTGGTGGGACCAGCAAGCTAAATGCTGAAGGTGCTGGTGAAAAACATCTTTCCGGCGAAACACTGCGTCGTTGTCATAATGGATGACGAGACCTACTAGACGTTGAACGGCAACGACTGGTAGGGGACCGGGGACTTTACATCCCCCACCAAAGACGTTGACGTCAAATATATCTCCCACACCATGTTCCTGTTGATTCCCGAAGTCCTGTCGCAGAGAGATGCCCCATTCGGTGATGCCACAGTTCGAAGTTGTCATCGGGTTTGACTAAATTCCCAGAAAAATTCTTCGTTTCAACAAGCTTGTAAAAGTCCTTCCGTATCCCGACCAAGCGCTACCACATTATTCCTTGAATCTCGTATCTTACAGTTGTCCTTCGTGAACTCTACGCGATACCCTCTTTTTCACATCTTACTTACAGAAAGCAATTTGATCGCCAAGTTCGGAATACATCGTTCATCGCCATTAGGCCCATTGATCTTCGTCGACGCTTCTGATGCTTCGTTTAGAATATTCTTGTTTCGGCACATGTCGGTATATCCATTCATCTTTGGTACAAGCAGATGATTCTGCGATGTTTAACGCAGCAAAAAATCAATTTTCCCTTGTGATGTACACGCTTCTCTTTATTCTTCATTGCTTGCTCTCTCTGGCACTCGGACGCGAAGTGTCTAATCTTCTTACACCAGAAGCACTTCACAGCAGATTTGTCCACCGGGTTCCTTGAAGGTTTCTGATTGGAATAGCCCCTTCACCTTCCCTTGATTTCGAACCGCTTTTCACTTTCATTTCTTGCATTACCTTCGCCTTGACCTTGTCCGCTATAAGTGCAATTCCCGACGACTTCAAACGTTGAATCATTTTATTTTATTTATATCGTATTTTTTCGGCAGGCCTTTCCGCGAAAAACTCGTCAACCAAGCATCGTCTACCAACTTCCGCTAATTGATTTCAGGTTACCATTATCTCGCATCGTTAACACATTCCTGTGTTGACTAGCAAATAATGTCTCCATCTTTCTCAGCTCCTACTCAAGCATGGGAAAATTCATTCACTCGCATGAGCACCACCGATATAAAATAGCAACAATCTTCCGAGGAACAGAAGTGGTGATAGTTTACATCCATGCCTGACCCCAGCTACGACCCGGATGGGATCGGACAAGAACCCGCTGTGCAACACTCTGCACACACTCTGCCTCCTACTGACCTTCGATGAGGCCAACGATTTTTTCAGCCGAAAGATTTTTCGTAGTCAATGAACACCAAATAAAGGGACTCTTGGAATTCGTTGACCTGTTCTAGGATAATACGGAGTCGGACAATATGGCCTGTTCTAGGATGATACGGAGCCTGACAATATGGTCCACACAGGATTTACCAGTACAAAATCCAGTCTGCTGCCGCCAGATAGTTGCATCGATCTTCTCCAGAATCCGCGTTAGGATCATTTTACATAGAACTTTGAGAACGGTACACAAATACAAAATGCCACGCCAGTTATCGCACACAGTTAGGTCACCCTTTTTGGGAACCTTTACTAAGATAACCTGCATCCAGTCGGTCGGAAAAGTTGCGGTATCCCAGATATTGTGAAATAAATTATGCAACAGTTGACCGGATATCACGGGGTCAGCTTTGAGCATCTCGGCTGATATACGATCGAGTCCTGGGACTTTATTCGATTTCATGTTTTGGATGGCTGTTCTATTGTTGTTCAGCAATTTTTTATATTGTGCGTCGAATTGTGCGTCTTGATTGTGCAGCCTCTGTCTTTATTGTTATTTTTCTGAGTGTTTCCAACAATATTTAATACCAGTAAACTGTCCATCCATCGATATCCCGTTGACTGTGTGTGAAAATAGTGTTGTTATGATTGTTTAGATGTAATTCGCGATTAAATTCGATATTTTTTTGTTTTACAAGTGACCGTTAAGCTTGCATTTCGAGCCTATTGTCCAACTCATCGAGACAGTCAAGCCACAAACTCGATTAACTTTTCGTTCCCGTTGTGCGGTCGTTTACGCAACTGGTGGGAGCCTACTTAAAGGCGACTTATTGTTAGAATGAGTGGTGTAAAAAATTGCGTCAAGTGCAGCCAGGCCATCACAGGCATAGATTTTATTGCTAGTCGGGGATACTATGGATGCTTGTTCCACCTAGCATGTTCAGGACAGTCGGGAGTATCGCGTGCTCTTATGAGTTATAACACAACACATCGCAAAAACCTGTTCTGGATGTGCGATGACTGTGCCGATCTTTTCGAAAATTCTCATCTCCGTTCCATCGCGAAAGCAATAAAAAATCAGCAGACGGAAATTAAGCAGCTTTCCAAGCCTGTACCTTCTATATTGTCTCCAACGGTCAAGCGCTGACCCTCAATCCTACCTGTTAGATCTGCCAAACGACTTCGTGGACCTGAACTTCCACAAAATGCATCCGAGTGCTAGTCGGGTTCTTAGCATGTAGGGCAAAACGTGGTTTCGGTTCCAGTAATCCAAAAGCCAGCGCATAAATTTTGGCTCTACTTATCACGCATACGACCTGATGTGAGTAATGATGATATAGCAGCAATGGTATGAGCAAATCTTGATCTGGCCCAGCACCCCACCCCTCGTCAAACTGGTAGCCAAAGGAGCTGATACTAGCAACATGACCTTCATCTCCTTCAAAGTTGGTTTGGATCCAGCTTTGAGGGCAAACGCATTAGATCCTTCGACTTGGCCAGAAGGTGTCTTGTTTCGGGAGTTTGAGGATTACACCACTCAAAAATTTTGAAAACCCTTCATTGCAAACCTGTCGCCAACAAACATCACACCGATGGAAATTGTAGTGCACCAAACACCCACGTTTACACAGCAATAAACCCCTACGATACGATTGCCAACCTGCAGCTACCGGAACGCCCTACGGAAGCCCCGGAGCCAGTCAAAGCAGTCGTGATATCCAGTTGCAGCTTCTCTCCTAGTAGTTCCGGACCTGCTTTTGACATACCGAATATTTCGTGGTGACCGTAGTCAATCTACTAGTGTACTGTCCAGAGGTGGTGGTGTACTAATTGCGGTCAATTCAAAGCATTCATGCACATCGGTCTCATTTGAAAATTGCGATTATCTGGAGCAAGTAGCTGTGCGCTTAAATCTGCTTCACCGATCGCTATTTATCACTGGAATCTACCTCCGTCCTCTCTCCAGCACTGATTTACACACATCTCACACTAACGCGCTACAGACTATCATTGATAGGTCCTCGTGTAATGATATAATACTGTCACTGGGCGAATCCAACCTCCCATATCTGAATTGGAGATTTGACGAGGATGTGAACGGATATTTACCATCAAACGCATCCACCGAACAGGAAATGGCTCTCACGGAACCGATGCTCACTAACGGACTTTTCCAAATCAATACACTCTGTAATCAGAATGGAAGACTTTTGGGCCTGGCCTTTATTACTAAACCAGACGCTGTCACTCTACTTGAGCCTCTGATTCCACTGCTGGACATCGATCACCATCATAGACCATTCATCCTAAAACTAGACGCCTACGGTAGTTCACCAATGAATTTCGAGTGCGATTCAAATCCATCTGATTTGAATTTCAGGCTTTGCGACTTCGTCTCGTTGAATAACGAACTGTCTACCATCAATTGGCATCATATTCTGGAGGGCGATTCCGTCGACGCTGCAGCTGACTACTTCTATGACAAGCAGTATGAAACTTTATATGCACGAATTCCACTACTACGACGTGTTAGGAGACCGACTTCAGCGCAACCATGGTGGAACCCAGCGTTACGAAATTTTCGGAACGTTTTACGTAAATCACGCAAACGTTACCTCAGCACTAGATCCAACGATAGTAGAAATAATCTTCGATCAATCGAGACCAGATACAACGAACTATTGAAGTCCAGTTACGAAGAATACGACCAACGAGTGCAAGCAAACCTGAAGCAAAACCCATCGGCATTTTGGAAGTTCGTGAAATCGCAATGATCTCACAATCGTATCCCGGACACAGTTGAGTTCAACGGAATTACCGCTAACACACCTGCTGACGCTGCTAACTTATTCGCTCGTTTTTTCAATCAGTTTACGGCTCAAACCTAACACCGCTGTATCCTGCTAGTTTTGATCGCATCCAGGAATTTAACATAAACTTTCCAATGCTGCGTTTCTAGCCGGACGACGTCATGAAAGCACTAAACGACTTTGATGTAACGAAAGGCCCTGGAGTAGATGGCATTCCCCCATCGTTACTTAAATATTGTGCACGTTCGCTCGCTGTTTCAATCTGCTGCGTATCGCTTCTCTGTTGCATTAGCAAAGTATTCGAAACCATGGTTCACAACGCTCTGTATAATGTCATTCATCCCCTTAAATCAGAGTACCAGCATGGGTTCATCTACCACCACAAATTTATTATGCTACACAAATACGCTGTTTCGAGAGGTCGAATCACGAAGGCAAATCAATTTTATCTATATAGATTTCTCTAAAGCCTTCGACAAAGTCCCTCATCTTTACGCAGCCGAAAAGCTAAAAACCATTGGATTTCCAACTTGGTTAGTTGAATGGATTCTTTCGTATTTGACCAACCGCCAGTCCTTTGTTTCTATAAACTCTGCACGATCGAATGCATTCGTAATTACCTCTGGAGTACCACAAGGGAGCGTGCTTGGGCCAATGCTATTCGTTGTTTTCGTCAACGACCTGTGTGCGCGTATTTCATCATTCAAGCAAATGTTGGCCGACGACCTGAAGATATTTAGAGTCCTAACGACCCCACTCGGCTGCCTCGTCTTGCAAAACGACATCAATGAAGTAATGTAGTGGTGTAATGAAAACGCGTATGAGTTTAAATACAGGAAAATGTAAGGCGATAACGTTTTCCCGCGAGAGTGTCACCATCACGCATCAATAGACAGTTGGCTCTGCCTCACTAGAGCGTGGATCCTCCATCTGCGACCTCGGTGTTACAATCGACGCCAAGTTGAAATTCAGCGAACATGTCGCACTTGTCACGGCAAAAGCCTCCGCAGTTCTCGGACTATATACGCACAAAAAACATTGTTCTGCACCTTGGTCCGTAGCATCCTTGAGTATGCAGCTGCCGTCTGGACACCTCATCATGCATCAATGATCAACAGAGTGGAGATAATTCAAAAGTCATTCATACGCTTTGCACTCCGCAATCTCCCTTGGAATGACCCTTTAGCTTTACCCGACTACACCGCACGGTGCATGCTGATAGGACTGGAAACCTTATCTGCTAGGTGCACTCACATTCAGGATCTTGTTGTATTCGACTTACTACGTGGCAATATCGATTGTCCCGAACTTCTCCAAGACGTTTCCCTGTATGTTCCTCCGAGGCAATTGAGGAGCTCTCAACTCGTCGCCGTACCTGCACATCGGACTAGTTATGGTTTCAACAACCCACTCGACGCTTGCCTGCGAGCATTTAATAACGTTAATGAACATTCCGATTTCATGACCAGCAGAAGCACATTTAGAAATAGTATTAAGAATATTAGAAATTAGAGTAGTCTGTACGATTTTTACATCGAAGATGACATAATAAATAAATAAATAAATAATCTCTTGCAATGATGGGGCTTCGGTATTGACGCGCGTGATACGTCGAACCCTCGGCGGAACATGCCGAGGTGTTGGTGGCCTGGCTGCCACTTGCAATAGTTGTTCAAAGTGCTCGAACCAGCGTTTCAGCTGGTTAGTTGGGTCGGTTAGTAGCTGGCCAGGAGTGTCTTTCACATTCATCTTTGTCCCGCTTCGGCATCGTGAGATATCGTAGAGAAGGCGAATGTCCTCGGTTGTTGTGGCTTTCTCGCCTTCGACGGCCAAAAAGTCCGCCCACGCTTTATTTGCCCCGTCGACATGAGCGCGTCACTTCCTTTTCCAGAGCTGAGTATCCATGACGGGCTAAAACTTTGGCTCCTCTGGTTTTTGATCACTCTATCGCGGGTTTGGCTTCTCTACGCTCCTCCATCTTCATCCAGGTTTCATCTGTGATCTTTTGTTTTCTCTGGGAGAGCAGCTCACCTAGATTGTTCTTGCTTGTGGCGATGAAGACATTATTGATGGTAGTCTAGGTCTTCTACGCTGCCAGCTAACGGAATATCTGCAGCAGTAGTCTCCAGTTCTTTAACGAAGGACTTTTTTTCCCGTTGCATCTTCCAGTCGGCGTGTGTTGAACCATCTTTCAAAAGTCTCCTTTTGTCGAATCCGCGCCAGGCGCAGACGTACTTCGCGGATAAGAAGATGATTCCGCACATCAAGAAGGCTCCGTTTCCATTTTTTTTTATTCCGCACATCAAGAAGGCTGCGTTTACAATTTTTACTGACGAAGATGTGATCGATTTGATATTCGATAAAGCCATCACGGAGAATACACGTGACCTTGTGCACTGGTCGATTGAGGAAGAGCGAACCCCCGATCACCATGTCGTTGTTACCACAGAAGTCTGCGAGTAGCTCTCCGTATTTGTTCATTTCTCTGAGACCATGGCGTCCCACGATTCGCTCATAGTTCGAGTTGTCGGATCCGATATTCGCAAAGAAGTCGCCCATACAGATTTTGATATCCCCCTTCGGAATTTTACTTACGACGGCACAGTTCTCTTTGTCTTGCAAACCGGCAGCATCAGTTGGCTCGTAAAATTGGATTACGGTAAGATTTCGAACACGTGTTCTGAATCTGGCAACGATTATCCTTTCATTGATAGGTTCTCAATTCATAAGCACAGAGTGTGCCTGAGCGCTCAGTAGGAAACCAGGAGTGTGCCGGAGAGCGTGTTCACCTCGCAGACCAGAGTATAGCAGAATTTGTCCCAATGGCATTCTGTGTTCTCCAAAGTTTGACCAACGGACTTTACTCAGTCCTAGGATCTACCTTGCTGGGCAAGGGTTAATACGTTTCATGTTCCAATTTTTGTCCGTTGTTTCGCGCAAAAGGTCGTTGTCGTTAATCAGCCCGTAATCTTTCTCTGTCGGTTTCTTGAACATTTATAATGTTTCGGAAGTAGTAGGTTGTTAGCCCAAGGCTCCCTATTTCCGTGATGGGACTACCATGTACTACATTCTACTAAAATCGTGAACTATAGTTTGTCAGATGCAAACGTTCCGGAATTCGATCTGGATCCACCATTTGACCTTCCGGACGAAGCATCACAACATAAGGTATGACCCGTATCATTCCTACTAAAAGGGGAAAGTGTTGGAAGGATAACCAAATCCTAACCAGCACGCACCCAGTGGTTCATCATCTGACCACCGTCATATCGATACACGTCGTCCACGTTATCGCCCGAAGACAGAGAAGTGTCATTATCGCCCATCATTATTAGATTCACATGTTCCATGATTTATTGTGTAATACTTTTAATCAATTTTAATAAAGTTATTTTCCGTTTTGTGCATGTTATCGTGCGATTAATTTCGCAACAATCAGAATAAAGGTCGGAACTAAAAGCATTGGACTTGTCACTGATGCGACGAAAATAAAATATATGAAAGGAAGAGGATCTCGAGAAGGGAAAGTTAGCCTCCACTCCCGAGTTCAGATCGACGGTGGTAAAATGACGAATTCGTGTATCAAGAGAAGAAAACGAGAATCCGGAAAACCGTTCTTGAGTTAAATCGTTACATTCAGAAACTTTTCTTTTTTTTGTTTACATAGAAGATTGCCAACTTTTTATTAGAGCGAAAATGATTTGTCAATTGCAACAACAAAAAACTTGCGATACATGATTTTCAAATACGACATTGCCAACATATCTGAGCAGGCGCAAATAGCTGACCATGTTGCCTTTGATCCCGACTGATGTGACTCGAATCTCTTAATACAATACTCGGTCGAAAATCCTGTCTTCACAAAAAACAAAAAACAAATCTTACAATGCACAACATACCTTCACCAGTCGAAATTCCTTTCCAAGAAGCAAGCAAATACAGTCAACTGAATTCTTATTCTGCTTTATTTTGTTATTGCCAAAAAAGAAATCCCGCAAAAAGTTTTTCATTGTAATGATGAGAGTAAACTGCGAGAGCAATCTAAACGGTTCGTACAGTTTGGCTGGTGGGTTTGAACTAACCCATCCAGTAGGTTATTTTTAAATGTGCATTATGAAGTAAGCTTTGTCAATCATGATGCACTAACTGATTGAAGATCAAAGATCAATTAAAAATTGAAATTGTTCGCTAAGACAGCACTGCTTATTCAATCATATGTGGTAATCATTTCACGGTTTATCGTTATGCTTCTTTTTCACGATAATGGCTCCTATCTCCCAGTTTAATTCATTAGGCCTCATGGGACGCGTAAACCAAAAATCTTTTACGAATTAATAGTAAAGTCGAGAAGTTGATGGTATATCGCCAACCTAGGTTTTTTGTTACGCAAGGTTTCATGAAAATTTTCGTAAAATTATCTAAGAGTGATATTTGTGGCATTTATATAATCCATAACGTCAGGCTGTTTGTAATGCTGTGTTTTAAAATTGTTTCAAACTACTCCACAGTTCTATAATTTGCAATTGTCATAAACAGAATTGCAACGCGATCTCTCTAATGTGCTGTTTGGTAAAACTTCTTTAAGTATGCGTGTGCAGATGCCCGTTGTTTGCCTTTTTTGCGGTCTATCCATATAATTCCTTGTTCTTAGCGAGCTCACAAACACATTCATAGAAGTCAAAAACAGTCTCTACCCTGTTTTATACCCAAATGAACGTAAAACATTGTTGTCGAGCAGTTGCAAATTGGCCGCAGAAAAGTTCGAAAAAAGAACTAAAAATGAGCAAAGCGAAGGTTGGATTTATGTTCTGGTTTCAAATTGAAACAGTTCATATAAAATACAACAGCATTCCCTACGGCCTCATTCGTTATTCTTTATCTCAACTATGCCCGTGTGGTCAACAATCTTACAGGGCGACAGATCACATCCTCCCTTTTTTTTTATTCAAGATGAAAACTAAATGCATTAGAAAGCGTGCAATGAATAAGAACTCAAGTAAAGATATTTATTTCAAAATCTAAAAATAATGGTCAGCGCTGTTTTAAACCAGCATTGATGGGGGGATCAATTTCGACGAAACACCTGCAACATCCCAAGAGTTTTAACAGCACCATTATGCTGCGCAATGTTTTCCCGTAAATTTCTATAAATTGAATTCACCTGTGCATCCTCCTCGTCGTCACTGTTGTGGATGGAATCATAGGGTGAGTAGAAATTTCCCACGCTTTCGGTTCGCCCACTAAGTGCTGCATTCAGAAACGGTGCCAACAGAGGGGTTCTTGTTTCTGCCGCTGGATTGGTTAGTGCTAGAAAAAATTGAATATCACTGCAAGGCAATGCCAGGAAACACGGAGATCACTTACCGACATAGTAGTTCCTTGCGTAACGTTCCTGTGGTATCACACGACAATCTAAGAACCAAGCTTCACCCCATGCAAGAACGAACGAAACAACGATCAGCAGAACCTCAAAAACGGGCTGTGGTGTCGCTGTCCACTGAAAGGAATGAAACAAAAACAAAGTGGTAACAAATTTGGCAAAATGAATGCCGGCTTATCACCACACAGCTGACTTACGTTATACACAAAGACTTTGTAGATTAAAAAGGCGCACGAACCGGTAGTGGATAGCTGAAACGAGAAGAAAGTCGATTACCGAACCCTTAAGAGCAATATGACGCATCACCGAACTTACTGAAATCACAATCCAATGATTCAGATGACACAATCCATAGAATAAGATTAAAAACAAGAACCTCAACAGTGCAGACACGACGACGTCGAATAGCGATGTGTAGATTGTATAGTGGACGACTTGGGTTTGGAGAGCGTGCACGATATTATCACCGGTTATCTGAAATTTCATAATGTTTAGCTTAAATCCTCAAAAAGCTCACCAGAACCTCACCATTACACAAATAATCCACAGCAGCGAGATGAAAACAACATCGAAGGTAACGAACAGACAGAAAAATCTGCGGACAACCGACATTCGCCCCTCGTCCATGTAGCCAGCAATGAAGTCCTCACTCAATAAATTGACCATATGGGATTGTGATCGTGGAACTGGAAAGAGTAACAAAACTTAATGAAAATAAAACATTCTGAGCGACAAATGCAATCCTTACGTCCTGTGTTACTCGGCATCCCCGAGGAACCAGCGCCATACGAGTGATGTGATTGTGGTGGTACATGTGCATGCGGTAAGAACTGTTGATGCTGTTGGTACATTTGATACTGTTGGTTGTACATCGAATGAACCGCTGATCGAATTTCATCGTCAGTGTTCATTATGGCAAAGAAGCACGGGTGGTGCTTCCTGCGGCTACTGTGGTTGGTGCTGACGGACTAAACGAGATCTGCGTAGAGGGAGGAGATAGGCATAATGCATGACATTTTAAATTTGGAACATTCGGGGTTTTTTGTGCAACGCGTATGAACAGAAAATGAGAAAATATGTTGATGGATATTTACAAACTGGGCTGTGTGAATAATGTAATTTAAAATAATCTTTTGTAGCTTTCTAAAATTAGATATTGTAGGGAATTAAATATTACAATAGTGCCCTAAATTTTGTAGAACGAATTAAGAACCTAAGGCTGAGGATTTTTTTTTATGTTTGAAGAAAATATTTCGACAAAGATTTTTCATTAGGGCCTAGCTGACAAACGTAAACAATGGCTTTTTCCGCGAATTTCTCGTCATTGAAAACTCCCTTAATCAATCCACTGCGCTCGTTTCGAAGAGAAAGATTTCATCTATCCGATTGAATTGGAGGCTTACATGAGTAGCATTTGTGCCACGAGAAATTTACGGAAGAAGCCATTGTTTACGTTTGTCAGTTAGGCCCTAATGAAAATGTTTTGTCTATTTGAGTTAAATTTAGGATATACAAATCAGCGCCAATATTTGATTAGGGCGAATCTGCTTTTGTAAATAAACACTTTGTGTGCTAATTTATAGGAAGTTGAATAGAATTCCTTCAAATTGAATATATCAGCGGATAGAGAGAAAGCTCCTCTTCCTTAAAGAGTGCCTCATTTGTATTTGTGACCTTTTGTTCAAGAGAAAATGACAACGAAAATCGTTGTTTACAAAAGCAGATTCGCCTTAATCTTATGTTGGCGCTGAAATGTTTTCCAAAGTTCCAATTTTGCCAATGACGTCAAACTTCGATCTTAAAATAGAAAAAAATTTTGATCTCACTATGTGAAAAGTGAGATCCAAATTATATGCACACACTTAGATTTTTTTACAGAAATCTGTAAAATTTTACCGAATCCTCAACAGCTGAACCAGCGGGTGGATAGTCATGAAGAAAACGAAAATGTTTTTTGGCTCAGGAAGTACTAGCACACCGGTCCTAAGCTCGGTCCCAAGCTTAATGATTCGCCCCTAAGACCGTAACTCACACCAATACACTCTCAAATATTCTGTCAAAATAACATAGCGAATCAAAACAAAAACAAAGATACTTGTACCAAAAGGTACTGAAAAGCGCAAGAGTGCATGGCAAGGTGCAGACTGCAAGGTGTACTTTGGAACTAGGGGTTCTACAACAGTGAACCAATTTCAAATCGCTAGTTGCACATTGATTATTGGTAAAACTTTACAGATTTCTGTAAAAAAAAATACACTACTCAAGGTGTTATTATGAATTTGAAAATCGACTATGAACCATGATGCAATCAACAATCAATATGCAGCTAGCGATTTGAAATTGGTTCACTGTTGTAGAACCCCTTGGACCGAAGTACACCTTGAAGCCAGCACCAAACAATACATATTTGCGGCTTTGTTTTGATTTGCTGTGTTATTTTGACAGAATATTTGAGAGTGTGTTCGTGTGAGTTCATTATTTGGGGCGTATTATTAAGCTTGGGACCGATGTGCTAGTACTGACTGAGCCAAGAAAAACATCGTATTTGTTCGGGACCTACTGGTCTTAGAGTTAGTCTATGGTGCAATCGGCTCTCCAGCTTTATTAAAAATTTACATTGTTTTCCCAATGAAAAACACCCATCACACTTTGTGACTAACTCCTACAGCATCATTACTGTTTGTTTAAATCAAATCAAAGCAGCTACTAAGCATTAGTAATTAGTAAAGTAAGAGATACGCTAAAGCACAATTTTTAACGAATCATACAGCGAGTGAACAAAATAAACATTGTTGCCAAATCGTCGGATCAAATTTCCTCAAATATCTCTTATTATGAGGATCATGCCTAATATCATTTAAAAAAATGGTATGTTTCCCCAAAAGAGGAAAACACCATCATACTTCATGAGTGGCCCCATCTGCATCCTTAAAGTTGGTTTCGATCGGTTCAAAGCGGCTATTAAGCGTAGTTTAAAAAAAAGTTTGTGAATGTTCGGCAACTTTATGCTTCAATTATTTTCCAAACTTATCTGTTTCGTACCAACCGGAGGAATCTTGGTCCAATACCCAATGATTTCATTATATTTGTGATATAGTAGGCGGAATATTATAATTTTAGATAAGTCACTCAATGATGACGTCTTCCAAATTTGGCAGATCGACAAGCAATCGATGAGTAACCACCTGGTACGCTAGAAAGATGCTAAGAAGCGGACCGTGAGATTCAATGAGCTATCTTCCCTCGTGTTAATTCCTATCAATTTTCGAATCCTGAATCTCTAAGCTTATTCCGGAAATTACTACCCAGACAACCAGAATACGATTAACCAATGCTCAGACAGAACCGTAGGTCACTACATTTTAATATAAAAAAAATAAAAACCCGAATTAATCCACCGATGGTGAGACTGAACCCTTCTTACACTTCACCAGAATTACGAACTCAAATGTGGCCAATATGGTACTGGATACATATTTTCATCAGAAATTCCAGGAAGAACCAGGAATATTCGATATGTCATACATTCAGTTTATAAAATGAGCTATTTGTCAATCCTGAACGTATTGTTCATCGATGTGATTAAAATATTGCCATTAATAGTCTTTAACGACCTGTTTATGTTAGTTATATAAAAGGGGAAATTACATATATATTAGAAATTTCATATAATCAGTCCATAGAATGAATTATTAGACAATCCTAAGCGTCAATTTTGATTATCGATATGGATTCAAGATGCTTAATAAGTACATGTTCGTTGAAAATTGTGTAGTTATAGTAAATGGAGACTTTGTGTAATTTTCGAATATACTCGTTGCAGTTCAAAACCGGACCACTCGAGCCAATCGATCCTGCTCTAATTCTATAGAGTCGCATAGTGTGGCTAGTCCGCTGTATGTGCTATACAACGCACCAGATGCGGAACAATAGAATACAAGCGGCATCGATTGGGGTGAGTGGTCTTGTTCGGTTTTGAACTGCAACGAGTATATTTTCATCTCACAATTATGTGCTCTCAGGTATTGTTTTGGTCATATCTCCATGAAGGATTATCCAATCATAATGAAATTTTGACCAGTTATTTGAAGATTTTATAACTTTAATTTGGCGCTAACAAAACTAAAATCGGTACACAAATAGCTCAGTATGTAATCGGAGACTAAACTGTTTGATTACTATTATAATAGGCCGTCAAGTACTGTTTCGTTCATATCTTCGTAACGAAATGTCCGAATAAAAAAAAATCAATAGCGTTCTATGGGAATGTTGTAGCTTTCATTTGCCGTCAACAGAACTGAAATCGGTTCACAAATGGCTGAGAAACCGATGTGACATTATTTGTAACGCACACACACACACACACACACACACACACACACACACACACACACACACACACACACACACACACACACACACACACACACACACACACACACACACACACACACACACACACACAACATGTGCTCAGTTCGTCGAGCTGAGTCGAATGGTATATGACACTCGGCCCTCTGGGCCTCGGATAAAAAGTCGAGTTTTCAAGCGATCTTAATACCCTTCTTTTGGTGTAAGAAGGGTAAAAAAGACGAGGGTGTCCCAAAAATAGTGGTTTTTGGTGTGCAACACGATGAAGCGCCCCGCGCTCTCCCCAGAGGAACAGAATTAGCAAGGCAGCGGTTGGGAAAATTCTACAGAAACAAAAAAACGTTCGGATCAGAGATGGATTGCCCAGGCAGAGGCAGGAAGGGCAAAACGGATACACGAACGGACACCAAGATCATGCGCGAAGTCAAGAAAAACCCAAAAGTAACTGTTCGTGAGATCCAGGAAACCCTTCAGCTATCAGTCCCTGGTAGAACTGTTCGTCGCCGTCTTGTAGCACAAGGGGCTGATTAACAAAGTTGCCCGGAAGCGCCCATTTATCACCAAGGCAAACAAAGCCATACGGCTCAGGTTTGCTATTGAGCATGCTGATAAGCCCGTAGAGTTTTGGTTCTCTCGACGGCCGAATCAAAATTCGAGCTTTTTAATCGAAAGCGGCGGGTTCGTGTGTGGTGTAGATCGGGTGAGGAGCTTCAGGACCGCCATATCCAAGGCATGGTGAAGCATGGAGGAGGAAATGTGATGTCTGGGGGTGTTTCTCGTGGAATGGAGTGGGTAGCCTCGTGAAAATCGACGGGACAATGACAGCAGATTCCTACATCAACATCCTACGAGAAAATCTGGAGGTTTCGCTGATCCAGATGGGTCTTGAAGTGAAGTTCGATTTCAGCAGGACAACGACTCGAAGCATGCTGGCAAGAAAACCAAGTCTTTCTTCCGGTCTTGTCAGATCAAATCGCCCGAATGGCCTCCACAAAGCCCGGACCTCAACCCCATCAAGAATTTGTGGGCGATGCCAGGGTTGACAAAGCTGGTGTTACCAATAAATTCAACTATTTTGAAGCGCGCCTGGGAAGAGCTTGATCCACAGCACCTAAGGAACCTGGTGGAGAGCATTCCGAAGCAACTGCAGCTGGTCCTGAAGGCTAAAGGAAGACACATTATTAAACTGCTTTTTTTTTCGCTTAAATTTATCTAAGCCAAAATGAAGTGGGCACTTTTCTTTGTTACTGTTTTTTTTTTCAACACGAATTGATTTTTTTTTCTTGAGTCGAACTCTTTTTTTATTATTATTCCATAAGCCAAACTCGAAAAGAATGTGAAAAATAATTTGAATATATATAATAATATGAAATCAATTTGAACCAAATAAATGAGAGAAATTCAAAAAATGATGTGGTGGGCACTTTATTTTGCCTGTCAGTGTTCTCGTATTTCTGTTGACAGTGTATTTGTTTTTGCTAAGTTTCAATGGCTACACCTGAACATCGTAATTGGTTTATTGAAATGTGTGAAAATGTATGATAGCTCATCTAGAAGCCGCCGACGCAGATTGCCAATGTGTTAGGATGTCATGTGGCCACAGTTTGTCGAATCAAAAAGTCTTTACAGGATGACCCTAAGTAGTGGAAACCGGGAAGGAGAGGTCTGCAGGTTGCACGTACGTCAAACTTGATCAAATGTGCAAAGATTGCTCGCCACCAGGTATGTTCTATCAGAAAACTTGCCAAGGAAGCCAACATTTCTGAAAAATCAATGTGAAGAGTGCCGGAGTGAAACCAAATATACTATATTAACAATATAAGTCACTCCACATTTTTTCAGCCGACCCGTTTTTTGCGCTTGTGGCGCCATAAGTGAGAAACGTGGCAACTACTAAATGCACACGCTCAATCTAAGCTATCCAGCTTTTGTTATACCTAGCGTAATATTGCAGAACTACAACAGACAAATTGAAACGAATCACAAATTGTTAAACTAAGGCCCTAACTAGAGAAACGATTTCCAAACAACTCACCGCAACTCCGATTTGTTGCAAGCTGCGACATTAAAAAAGCAACACGCAACTTTTGTTTGCTGCAACCTGAACAGGATAGGAAAATATCGTCTGTTGGAAATAAAGCGAGATTTACTGGTTTACACTATTATTTTTTATTACCATAGAATGATTTTCAAATATTACGAAGTGGAGATACTTTGATCCAATTAGATATAATTTTGGCCTGAAGATGAGCCTCAATTCACGCACTGAAAAAGAACCACAATATTTTTTTGATCTTAGTTGCCAATAAATACAGTCGCAACATTTTATTGTTGGCAAATGATAGGGACAAACGCATATCGACCTACTCTTTTGTTGCTAGTTTTTCACGGTTTTTGAAGAAAAACTGATTCCTTGGCCCTAACACCAACAATCAATGTGCAACTAGCGATTTAAAATTGGTTCACTGTTGTAGAACCCCTAGTTCCGAAGTACACTTTGCAGTCTGCACCTTGTCATGCATTCTTGCGCTTTTCATTACCTTTTGGTACAAGTATCTTTGTTTGTGTTTTGATTCGCTATGTTAATTTGACAGAATATTTGAGAGTGTATTGGTGTGAGTAAAAGTGATAGGGGCGAATCATTAAGCTTGGGACCGAGCTTGGGACCGGTGTGCTAGTACTTCCTGACCCAAAAAAATAGTCGTTTTCTTCATGACTATCCACCCGCTGCTAACACCCCGTTCGCACTACAGTCTACACCGTGTCCAATATATTCTCATACACTTTTTCCTTGCATTGGTGTCCTGCAACTACTCAACATGCTTCACGTATGTATATGCGATAAAGGAGTTTCGTGCTGTGGTGATAAAAAAGTTTTTGAAAGGTGAGCGCCCGGGCGCTATTTTCGGAAATTTGAAAAACCTCGGAGTAAAGCGGGATTTTGTGTACCGAACCATCCGAAGGTACCGTGACACCTGCTCGTTGGTTGACCGGAACCGAAAGAGATCCGGTCGTACTCGTACGGTGCGGACTGCACGAGTTGTTAAAGTGGTCAGGGAACGGATTAGACGAAAATCACAGCGCTCTGTACGTAAAACGGCCGCAGATCTGAATGTTCCGAGATCGTCAATGCACAATATACTGCAAAATGACCTAGGTTTCCAAGCTTTCAAGAAACGTAAAGTTCACGGAGTTCCGGAACCTTCCAAGCAGAAACGACTCGAAAGAGCAAGTCTACTTTTGTCGCGGCACGGCGGTGAAGAATTTATCTTTGCCGACGAAAAGTTATTCGCCTTGCAACAATCCCACAATGTCCACAACGACAGATTGTGGGCTCTCTCTTCGAGATCTGTTCCAGAGAGTGATAGGAATATTCCACGGTTCCAAAGTGCTGCGTCAGTGATGGTTTGGGGAGGAATTTGCAAGCGAGGCCAATTACCACTGGTTTCATCGAAAAAGGCGTTAAAGTGAATGCCGTATATTATAAAACGGATGTTTTGGAGATAGTTGTTAAGCCATATGTACCAGATGTGTGGAGATTATCACTATGTGTTTCAGCAGGACGGAGCGCCATCGCATACTGCAAATCTCGTTCAGGGCTGGTGCCAAGAAAATTTGACCGACTTTTTGCACAAGAATGAATTTTAAACCCAAACCCCCCCGGTGGTCTCGTATTTTGGGTTTTGGCGCCCCACAGGGTGTAAAAAACGCCCCTTTTTCTTTGTACTGAAGTTAAAAACAAAACCCCAAATATATATTGGAATTTAAAAAACCAAAGTGCCCCCCGGTGAAAGGCCAAATTTTTCTGGGGGTCAACCCGGTCGCCTCACAACAGCCGGACCCCACCCGAGGGTGTTGGAAAAAAAAAGGTTTTGCCAACAGAGTTGTGGCCCCCTAGCAATTCGAACCCAATCCCGGTGGATTGTTCGATTTGGGCGTATGGAATAAGGCTTCTAAATATCTCACCCTAGTGTGAATACCGTAAAGTCATAACGTGCTCATTGCAGTCGATGGCGGAGGACTACGTTGGAAGACGTAATCTGCGGGCCGTCTTGCGACATTGAAAAAATAGTCCATCTCATAATCAGGAAAAGAAACGATCTATCGTGAACTTTTGTCTCATTCATGCAGTCATAGATTTTTTTCATACCATTTCAACTCCCAATTAACTAACTAGTCTACATAAAATAAGCCAAGCAATAATTTGCAATGAAAGTAATAATAATATTCTTCGACGGTTTTGGACCTTCCTTCACGTGAACGGTCGTCAACATCAAAATCACCGTCTTTGTAGCCACGGAACCAGTCACGGCATGTTGTTTCGCTTAAAGCAGTATCTCCGTAGACTATTTGGAGCTCTTGATCCGCATGAGCTGCCATTTTCTTCGATTGGAAGAAGAAAATCAACACTTCCCGCAAATGTCGATTGTTTGGCACATAATTAGACATTTTCACACAACCAGAAGTATATAAAGATTGAATTCGAAAATAAATGCAACAGACAATAATGATCACCAAAAATTCCAAGTCGGATATTTTTGAAACTCTCAGGGAATAAATAAACACATATTAGCTCTGTTTTTACAAAGTGGGTTAATTAAATCTCCTGTCCTAAATGCCCGCAACTTGGACTTAACGTTACCCATCAAATCCTGTGTAACACTTGCGTCATCTTTCTTACACAGATTTATCCACTCTTTCTGCAAATCCTTGACGTTTTTGAAGACCTTCCCTGTTTTCCCTTCATAATCACCTAGAATTTTTCTATTGGCGGATTTGCCTCCTTCGGCACAAAAACAACATCGTTGGCTTCGTACCACTCCATCACCGGTTTCGCGTAATGGTACGATGCCAGATCCGTCCAAAACAGAGTATCACCTTCGTGGGACCGGAAGGGTAGCAGGTGCTTCTGGGGTTTTTCTTCTTTATATATTTGGCCATTGATGGTGCCGATCGTTATGTACAGCTTTCTGAATTTGCTCACAGATCGCCTGGCACACCAAGTACTTCTTGGCAAATTTGTCAACTTTCTTCTTCTGGAGCTTCTCCGGAACATCCAAGCGGGACTTGCCGACGAAAAACTCCAGGCCGAATATATGCATGGCATCCGCTTTAATGTACGTCCAGTCGTCCATTACGATGCGTTTCGGCTGAACCAATCACTGTTTATCGGTTCAGTTAGGCGCCTTCCTTACCTTGAAGACATGAAGTCCGACCCGCTTCATTGTCTGCTGGACGAAACAGACGGAAGAATTGACCTTCTTGGCTACGTCCCGAATCGAATGGTTCGGATTGCGCTTGAATTTATCACTCCCCGTCCTTGCGTTGGCAGGGTCGATCTTCTTCGCTTTTTCCGCTGCCAGCTCGCCGCTGCGTTGTCTGGGTCTCCTTGAACGATTTTATCACACGGGACACGGTCGAATTGTCGATTACCAGCTGGTTTGCGATCCACCTTTGGGACTGGCATAGATTTTCCACGATCGCGCCCATAACTTTTTGTCAAAGCACTTTATGCTTGCAAGCCTTTTCGATAATCACTTGACAGACTTGTGACATTCTGCACATGTAAACATTACACTTTAAACTAGTTGTACCCTAAATTTCAATTTTTACCCATGCATTTTTTTTCGAATACAATCTCGATGAAAGTCAGTGATCGGTTTCATCATTTTCACGCCCTATATTTTTTTTTCAATGTATTTCAGTAAATATCGTACGAGATTTTTCAAAGAAAATTACATTAACCAGTCTTATCCACAAACCTCTACATAATTCACTGCCCTCTGATAACTCTCTTATTGGGCATACGCATTGGCTATATTGAATTATATCCCCAGTTTACTTGGTGGCGAGCTTATTGAAATACGACATCTAGCAAACATTTAGGAAGTAAATAGCCTACGACCTAACAGCGAACCACATTTGTTTTTTTCACTTCTGCCTTCACCTGGTTTCGGGACATGACCAAAGACGAAGACACAGATTTCGTTTTTCGGCGATTGTACCTTCCCCACCAAGACAAAAACTTTCGATTAACAAAAAAAAAGGAATGAGTGTAGAGAAATTCTCGCACAAAAGCTTGACTCCGGCAGATCTGTGCTCTTTCAAACGTAAACGGTCACATGCTTGACTTGGCGTCTATCAAAGACTCCGACAACGTCAAATTATTCGACAACCTACCCGAGGAAAGTCTAAAATCAAAAATATAGCAATAGGGGGTTTTAATTTAAAAAAAAACATGGTTTTTTCCATCCGTATCGATGATGGACATTTTTCCTAGCACAAAATTTTTTTTTATGAATCTCAACTATTTTTTCTCGATTTTTAAACAAGAAAAATCTAATCATTTTTATTTTCACAAACTGACTAGCAGTTTCACAAAGTGACATTTATACAAAGTGACAGCACTTAATTTTCAGTAACGGGGGCTCCCATTATGACATATATGTCAACTTATGTATGCTAAAAATCAATGGTTGGTTCGTTGGTTTAGGTAGTCTGTTTTTTTGTAGCGTGTTTCATGGTGAAATAGGATGGTGTTGTCTTGCAATCATTATTTTTTGAAATTGTTTTTTTCAATAGTTTCGCTTGTCAAAATTAAAAAATAAATTAAATGCCGGTATATTATTATATTTATTATCGAACAATGTTATAATCCACATACCCCTATAATACCCTATTAAAAAAAATTTAAATAGCAACAACAAAAAAAAAAAAAAATAAATTTACATTTTATAAATATTAAATTAAATAAAAAATTTTTTTTTTTTTTTTTTTTTTTTTGGGTTTCGTTTTTTTTTGGGGAGGGAGGGTGTTTTTTTTTTTTTGTTAAGAGAGTTTTTTCGCACAAAAAAATTTTTTTCTTTAGCAGCCAAGCAGAAACCCCAAACCAAATTTTTTTTTTTTTTTTACTTATAAAAAAGAAAAATTGATTTAAATTTGATATTTATTTATGTAATTTTTTTTTGCTATTATTTTTAATCTTTTAAACTCTAAAAACGCCCGAAACGCCCCCACCTGGAGAATCCATAAACAGCAAAATCACATCATATTTAGTTTTCTATTTGATCTTAGACTTTCCCTCAACCGCGAATACGATAGGATCGACTGAGGAAGAATATTTCTTGGGAACAAATGAGATGGTTTCGCTGCAGCCATTAATGTTTGGACAAGCTTTTCTCCCCTGGCTTTGTAAGCCATTTTCTACTTCTTTTTGAACTCTTGAACTGATTTTGATTCTCCACCCATTTTTCGACAATCAGTTCACCGAAGTTCTGGACAATTTGGAGAATTTTTATCACACGGCACCACGATCTTAGTATCTTCGTACCATTTCTTAGTCGCTGTAGAGTATAGACCGTTACAGAAAGAAGGGACATACCTTTAGTTCATTAAAAAACATGTGTACTTTTATTTAAGTCAACTTTTATTCTTACATATGGTTTGTCAACATTGTTTATCAACAGTTCATGAAAGATTTCTGATGACTTTTTCATGTATAAGCAAGTTATCCAGCTTTTCCTCTACCGTTCTTCATAAGGTTCTGCACAGATTGATTCGCAACGATTTTAAACGCTCCTGTCTCTTTTGAACTTTTCCACTGTATCAGCTGGTTGAAAATGTTTACGAAGATACCTCTTGACCAGAGCACAAAATCGTTCGAGGGGACGAATTTCAGGGCAATTGGGGGGATTCATTCATGTACAATAATCACGTTTTCCGCTTTGTACCTGTACCTTTTTCAGTGAAAGCTGAGGTGTCTCTCTTGTCAACATCATCATCTTCACGAATCGTGTAATATAGCGATCCCGGCAATGCTTTATAATCCAACTTCGAATACGTTTCGTCGTCCATCATGATGCAGTTCTATATCTTGACGAAAACTGTGTCATACAGTTTCCACGCCCGTGGTTACACGCTGGCTGCTTGTGTAGAACTTCTTTGTGGCTGCTTCTGCTTCTTGTACGTCTTTAGCTTCAATCTCTCTTTGGCTCGTTGGACGTTGGACTTCGATGTGATCAGATTTTTGACCAAACCGCGAACTGAGGCATAAGAAAAAGCTCGTCGGATTTTGTTGTCCA
The DNA here is from genome assembly GCA_024533555.2 of Aedes koreicus. Lineage (NCBI taxonomy): Eukaryota > Metazoa > Arthropoda > Insecta > Diptera > Culicidae > Aedes > Aedes koreicus. Next base: position 42,918 of record JAHHFK020001143.1, on the reverse strand, counting down.
ATTCGGGGTTCGACACTCCTTTATTTCATCCACTTCGTGGCAGGTCCGAAACGGAATACACCTCCCTGAACTTCCGGATCGTGATACGCACCGCTTTCACACCAACGTTTTCCAGTTTCGCCAACTTTCTTAGTGATAATTCTGGAATAGTGCCCCACGTGTGCACGATGTCACGGCGTTTTTTAACGGAAATCTTTTCCATCTCCTGAAATGCGCGTGGCTTGGCTGTGAGTTGTATTCGGTTTGACGTTAGGGTGTAATTAATGAGATAGAGCCAGCAGCGTTAGAAAACTGAGCCTTTATTTTCTGGGATAGTATATATTCCAAATATTCCAGTCACCGCTCATGCTAACGCACTATAACCTTCGCCTGCCAATAGTCTGCAGATTCGTCGAATGTGGGCACTGATTATCGCGTTGCACACCGCTTTCCTGATCAGAGAAGGCTATTCACCAAGTATACTTACGCCTTCGCATCGAGCACACTTCAACTGATCATTTAAGACATGCAGACATCCTTTCCCGTCTAATCAACTCGCAGAGTTTGTGCACAACGGTTGGCCAAGTGAAGCCAAGTCGCTCTCGGGAACACCGGAGGTTCAGGAGTTCTTTGCAAGTCGAGATTCGCTGTACGCTGCTCACAAAGTCCTGATGTACAGTGACCGAATCGTGATACCGAAGAAAATGCTCCAACAGCTGCACAAAGAACACGCTGCTATCGATCGTATGCGTTTCCTAGAGCGCAATTTCGTGTATTGGCCTAAGCGCTTGCCCACAATAAATACGTTAGCAAGAAAACTGTCGAATCCACGCAAACGCACCCGCAACGTATCAATTGTGGGCCAGCCATAAGATCCACGATCAAATCACTGCGCTAAAACGTGCTTGTCAGGAGTGTGCATCGATTGCAAAAGCTGACACCAAGTCGAAACTGGAGTCGTGGCCGACACCAAGGACACATACTTCCCATCAATGGCACATACTTCCTACTGAAGATGAATTCATTCTTCAAATGGCCGAACACATCCACACCACCACCACTGCTACTGTGCTCGAGTCTTCGGAAAATCGCCGGAAGTTTTGGTTACCGATAATGGTCCTCAGCTCACTAGCGACACTTTCGAGGAATTATGCGAGACAAACGGCATTATGCATCTCCAAAACACAGCTCCGTTCCACCACCAACGCATCGGGTAGGCGGAACGCTTTGTTGACACCTGGAGAAGACCTGGATGAAGCTACTTGATTTTTTCCTCACTTTCTGTCGTAATGCGCCTGCTAACAAATCACCTGCCGAAATCCTACTTGGCAGACCCATGCGCACTTCTTTGGAACTTCTTCGTCCACCCAGCAAGTTCACCAAGGATGACAACGGCAAGCATGGCCAGCAAGTCAATTAAACGCGAAGCATGGTGCGAATGAGAAGAGCTTTGATGTGCAAGACAAGGCCACAACTGGAGTGGGGCTCGCTGGATAGTTAGCAGTTGTGTATTTATGGTTGCTCCCGCCCCATTTACCCCCGCCGGCAGCGCACACGAGACACCCAAAGACAAACACCAATTTTTTTTTGATCGGGGGAGCCGTCGCACCGCCTCTCTGGAGCAGCTCCTGGAACCGCCGAATTCACAACGTCGTGCTCGAATATCAGTGCAACCTAGAGTACCTGATCCAGATGAAACCACTCCTGCGACGCTCTTCGAGACAACGCCATACGTAACAAGCCGTACCAGCTCTTCTAACAGGGAAGGTGTAGGGATGCCACCCTATTCCTCTACACTCACGGCTATCACCCGACAGCAGTTATCTAACCGGATGCTATCGCAGTCCAACAACGTTTATACAAGGTCCGAGCCACCAGGCTTAACGGCATTCGTGAGATGTGGAAATGTATAGTGGTATTTGTGTTTCCTCGCAATGTTTATCTTTTTACACGGCACAGCTGTTTATGGTAATGTCAAACTATCAGTTCACAGTATGAAATGTTATGGTAGTTTGACGTCGGCGCTCGCTTGCCCAGCAATGTTTACTATATTTTTGCTTCCAACACAAGTAAATTCTCGAGTACTTTTTCCATTTCAATACTAACAAAGAGGGGAAGTAAGATTCAAACGTAAATTTCTCAACAGTTTCAGCACCCTCACGGAAAGTAGCATCATCATCATCTTAGGGAAATGTTATTCCTTGTGTTGGTGGCCCTAGTTAGCATGAAAGTGCTAAGGGTTTCAAGAATTTAACGTTTGAATCTTACTTTCCTCTTTGTTTACAAAATCAGATACGTCTGTTTGAAAAAGTACTCGAGAATAGATTTTAACGAACAGTTCATTTCACTCATCATTGAGTTTTTTTTTCGGAATACTCAAAATTGAATACTTTGTGAATAACTCAATTATGACTAATTTTACTTTTCTGTCAAGATGAGTGAAAATGGCTTAGTTTTGGACAGTTTGGTTTCTCCGTGTAGTGTTGGGAATCGAAAATCATTGACAGTGGTTTGTTTACACTTCTATAGAGAACAACGACGCCATTGGGAAAAAAACGCGTTTCGGTTTCGTTTTGAAAATTCGCGGATTTCGCGTGAAAAATTCCTATAAATCAGTCTAAAATACCGTTTCAATTACTGTAAATGGAAATTTAACGCAGAGAAGCTTTATTTTTCCTCAAAATTTTGATCGCAAGAGTGAATTTTAAACTGAAAAGCGATAAAAGTTCAGTAGCTTGAGAAAAAAGAAAACCTTAAATAGCGAACCAGAAAGAAAAATACATAAAAAGATGGAAAAAAAAGGGAAGAAACAGTGGCCCATGAATGGGCGAGTAAAAACCACATCACAAACAAATGTGGCTCAGCCGGAACCCATCAGAGCGACAAATGCCACGAAGACCACGACAATGACAGAGATCGGTGTGGAAGGAGGTAGAATACAAACAGGACCAAAAAGCGTTGACCGTGAACAAATGACATCGGCAAAAACACCCATTTTCTTGGAACCAGTGAACCACGAGAGGCCATTCCCCATGCAACCAATCTCAGTGGGACGCATCCTACATAATGTTGGCTTTTCGGATTTCGTGGGAATACGAAAGCTGGGTAAATTTCGTTTCAGGTTGGAACCTAGATCTCCCAAAGCGCTGGAGAAACTAATGGATGCAGACCTCAAGCCCCACAATGTGAAAATTTTACAGCTTCCGGCCTCAAAAAACATCAAAGTATTTGTTCGTGGAGTTCCTATTGACTTCGGAAACGATGAGCTGCTGCAGAATAGTCTCAGATTGCCCGGTAATCCAGGTTGACAGATTAAAACGCCGTTCAACAGGAGATGATGATTCCCTGGAGAACACAACGAACCTCAAAGTCACCGCGGACAGCTCGGAAATACCAAGAATGGTTAGTATCTATGGCTGTCTCTTTAAATGTGAGCTGTACGTGTTCCCTATAAGGCAATGTCAGAACTGTTGACGATACGGGCACAAAACCTCCACATGCAGCTCTGCTCCCAGATGCAAAACCTGCTCAGGAAAACACAAACAAGGAGAATGCTCGGCTCCAAGAGATGTGCAAATTGCAGAAAGGACTTGTGCGGATGATGGGAACTGAGAAAAAGGAAGAGAAAAGGAGAAAAAAAAATATCGTACCCGGATGCGGAAAAGGGATATCCGAAATTACAAAACCGGTATGAACTGCTGGAAGAAGACCCAGGATACACCATGGCGAGGGACGAGCAAGCTTTAATCGGCCGCTTACACAACTGGCGGCAATCATCTAGGAGAAGAACCTCTGCAACGCTACCGGAACCGTGGACCAACGAAAGAGCGGCATCCTTGGAGTTTGACCAAGACGAAGGCATGTCAACGGGAAACCATCCCAAAACCAACAACGGAAGTGTACTCGAACCAAACCCCTTCACAGCAACCGAATTTGAACGGCTTATCTCAAAACTAAGACAGTTTTTCCTCTTCGAGTTGAGATCCCTCAACTGGCTAAGTTCGCTAAACGCGCTGCAGAAGAAAACCACCACAAACCTCCAGGTGGAGAGAAGTGATATCAAAACAGATCAGCTCCTGATTGAAGTAGGGAATGACATACAGAGAATAATTATGAACTACAGCCCGAGAATAAACCAATCTACCACCAGAATCGAAAGCGGTAACAGTGGCGAGTAAAAAGCTTGAAATATTGCAACATAACGTGCAAAGTTTACACCGATGGACCGATGGACACAAAAGCCGAAATGCAAAAATATCTCACAGATATCAAAGTCGACATTGTTGTATTACAAGAAATATGGCTCAAACCTGGCCAAACATTCAGCTGAAAGAATACAACCTCTACTCAATGAGAAGAGATGAAGGATATGGAGGTGGGAGGTTCTGGTAAATCAAGGTCTAGTAGTCGAAGAAGTTGAGCTAGGTACATTTAACCCAATAGAAGTAGTTACTGTTAAAATTAAACATGGTTTCAACCCTGTGACCATCATATCCGCATACGTTCCGCCGAATCATCACCTCAAAAGGGAATGCTGTCAGAATCTGAAAAATCTCCTCGAATTTGTTGGAAAATTACAAGGAGAGCTGATTCTGGCCGGAGACTTCAACTCACACCATGACTTGTGGGATCCTGGAGCAACAAGTTGCGACAAAGGAACGGTCCTTTTCAACGAATTAGGTAGACCTCACCTGGGTTTACTGAACAATGGAGGCAAAACAACAGTAGCAGCACTGGGTAGAAACGCCTCAGCCATCGACCCCACACTTGCCACACCGGGAATAGCGAGAAAAATGAGGTAGTCAGTCGATGAACAAGATTTTGGTAGCAGTCACCTCATCATTCAATTAGAAATCGACAGGGACATCGAGATTCTAAAAAGAACCACCAAGAGAGTCAACAAGGAACAAGCAATGGCAAATATCAACTCGATCCGGCCACAATACATATACTCACCACAGGAAATGCAAGACATACTGGACGAGTCCATCGCAGCAGCAACCTACATAGTAAAGAATCAAAAAACCAATTACTTGAAGAAGTGGTGGTCTCCAGAACTTGAAGAAGCATACAACATAAAAAGAAGCTCTTTACGAATATACAACAGGGACAAAACGGTAAGCAACTTCACACAACTCCAAAGGAAGCGAGCTGTTTTTAAATGACTATCGAGAGCTGCGAAAAGAAAATACAACAAAGAAGTATCTCTAGCATGACGCCCCCACGACAGCTGTGGAATATCGTAAAAGGCATAGACACAGCTCTAACGGACCAGGTGAGGAACAAAAATTTTCTAAGCAAACAACTAGGTGATGATTTCATGCAGCTATACTTCGCCAATAAGTGGGACAGAAACCTCTCAGAACCACCAACCATCAGGACACGTAAGAAACTGGAGGGATATGAGATGGCACTAACCGACGATGAGCTACTTTCGGTATTAAAAACTAGGAAAACCCACTCTGCTCCTGGACCGGACAATGTGTCGTACACCACCAGGCCTAACCCCGAATATCAAACAAAAAATATTTGAAATGCTCAGCTGAGTATTCGTCGAAGAGGATATCCTGGAGAGCTGGAGAACAGTCACGGTGAAACTGACCCCAAAACCGAACGCAGATCCGCTACTAGCATCTTCGAAACGTCCTATCGCCCTGAAGCTGATAAATTCGGTAGTGAAGAATCGGCTTGACGAGATAGTTGAAATCAACAACACGATCCCACAACTTTCGTTTGGCTTTCGAAAAAAAATGCTCTTCAACCACATGCGTAAACTACGTCGTCAATTTCATCAAAGAGGCTGATGGGGAAGGTCAAATATCGATGGTAATATTTTTGGACCTATCTAAGGCGTTTGACTCAGTCAGGACACAACTGTTACTCGACAAGATGACAGAGCAAGGTATACCAAATAAGCTGATATCCTGGATAACACAAAGGTACGTAATCCTAGTAACGGATGAAGGTGACATTGAACTCCAAATCAACGAAGGATTGCCACAGGGATGCCCACTCTCACCCTTACTTTTTAATATATATACCGCCGCACTACACAACACCTCGACGGAAGATTGTCAACTGGTGCAATATGCCGATGACTTCGAGTTGGTCATAAGAGGAAAAATCTTGGAAGAAGTGGAATCCAAGGGAAATGCTTTTCTAAAGGACACCGTTAGCCAACTAATCGCATTAGGACTCTCAACAAACACTAACAAAAGTGCAGCGGTGATTTTCACCAGGAAGGCAATAAATCACGTAAGGATCAAGGTTGAAGGTAGGAAAATTGACATCACCAACACCCACAAATATCTGGGTTATACGCTAGATAGGTCTCTGAGCCACAGGAAGCACATTCAGGAAATACGGACCAATGCGGCAAAGAAACTCAACCTCATCAAACTGCTGGGCGGAAAACTCTCCTTCTGCGACAGAGAAATACTGATCAACATAGGAAACGCAATCATCGGAGGTCGAATGGATTATGGCGCGGCTATCTACGGATCAGCAGCAAAAACTCACCTGCAAACTCTGCAAACACTACAAAATGCGTTCCTGAGATGTGCCCTAGGGCTCCTCAAGGACACCCCAATTAATGTTCTCCTCGCAGAGTCAGGTCAGATACCTATGGAGCTCCGGATGGAATGGCTGACCAAAAAGGAAATTATGTGTAGCGTGTATCACTCAAACCCGCTAAGTAAATTCATCGTGAAAACCCTCAACGCTGATGAAGATAGCGGTTCATACTGGACCAAGATTGCCCTCAAACACAACGATCTGGTAGCTCAAATAAACCCCCAAGACAAGGAACGGGCCTTCAAGTCTAGGAGAAAGTACTTGGAGCTGCCGGTCGAAACGAAGATCAGCGATCAACTCTCCCCAGGTCAAGGACGCAAGGACAACGTTACCCCAGCGGTATGCCCAAGTAACCACGAGGCTGTAATAGCATGCATATATAGGGCATATGTATTACGTCTAGTGCATCATTGAAGTTGGGTTAAAGCTGAAAAGGGCCCCACTAAGATCGAACTAATGCTATATCTTTTGTAATGCCATAAGACATTGCTAAAGTTGCATTATTGCATTGGTAATGCATCACTACATTCTTAAGCTAATCTAACGCTTCATTACTTGACAACTGTTGAATTGATGCGATCCCGCATTACCGATGTTGATATTGGGTTGAATAAGTGCAATAATATAATGCTTGTGGTTACTTGGGTGCCGTTGCCCCCCCCCCCCTAAGTTTTGATTTTATTTTTAGAATTTTATTATTTGTTTCAATATATTATTATTTATTTTTTATCTCTAGAAGGTTGCAAGGTAACTTGTTGCAATACAGTTGATGTTACTCCAATACTACTCAATTAAGTCACAATCAAGTCACTGTATCCAAATATGACGATTTTGTGTTGCTTGGGATGTTCGTCAGATTGCTCCTTTGCCTAAATAAAAAAGCCAAACTACGCGAAGTTGCCTCGATTTTGTAACAAGTTGTAGCAAAAAAGCGTAAAAAATTGACATCCATGAGAAAAAAGTTGTAATTATATAATAGTTTTTAAATAGTAACGAGTAACAATTTTATTACAATATTTTTCCTTTAACCTTAAACCCAACCTATGTAGCCTAAAGTATCTAAAAACCCCAAGCAGCACACAACAGTCAAAACTGGTTTCAGCAGCTCTATTGTGACTTAATTGAGTCACAGAGCAGTCACCTTTACAGGGTTGAAACAAATGTGCTACTAGGGAAATATCTCTTAATCTGTAATGTTAGCTATTAGATAAGCATTGATTGATTTTTTTCCCCGCTAGCTGAAAGTTGAAGAAGCTATGCTCAATAAAATGTTCAGCTCTTGGTTAATCAAAAAACTGAATATTCAAACCTATGCTATAGCTTTCAGAAGCCAAATAATACTAGATTAAGAAACACAGTTGAAAGTTAGAAAAAGTATCAACGAAAAATATTTATTTGAACTATTCATGGCATGGGTCAAACCGCACCGTTACCCCGCTTTCCCCGTTTTAGGGTACTGTAGTTTCGTATTATTGAGAATATATGTTGATCATATCTTACAGTTTGAGTCAGCGTGTGAGAAGCAGAACAGCAAGCTAGTCAGGGCGAGAAGTTGCAGTTGTCTTATCCTATTCAAATAATTTATCCGTTTTTATGAGCATGAGCAGGATAATGAGCATGATTGACCGCCCGAAGATGTTATTCCGTTACTGCCAGTTCAGCTGTTATTACTCAGAAGATCAACAGATGATGCAAACATGCTCAATGTGTAAAACTGGTGATCCCAAACTAAGGCAATACCGGCGCTGGCCTCGCCCGAATGCAGGTCAAATAAGGAAAGGGTAGGAATGCGTTAACGTTTATTTGGACGTTTTATTGGAAGCCGAGACCACCGCCGCACTTCCACGAGAAATCACTGGGATTTTGGATGACAAGATTGGGTGGCAGCAGGGTTCGTTTTGGTAAACAATAAGCTGAATTCACGCTTCGTTTAGTAAAATATTTAAATACTAGTACCGATTTCTGATTCGAACCGATTACAACAGTAAGGATGCTATTGGGGCCACACACAAAGTGTAATGGTGTTTTTTCATCGGAAAAACAAGGTGATTTTTTATAATGTTGGAAATCCGATTTGATCTGAGTTAAACCAATAATAAGGATGCTATTGGAGCCACTCACAAAGTGTGATGGTGGTTTTCCGTTAGGAAAACAAGGATAATTTTATGAACGCTTGAGAGACGCTTTGTTGTTCTCTTACTGTGCTCACTCGATCACTCGTTACACCGAATTATAGATAACCGAAACAACACGAAACGCGCCATGCTCGATAGGAAAATAGTGCGTAATAAAGCATCGACACAACCTTTCACAGCCGATGCTCGAACCAAACTCTTTTTTCGTAACTTACAATTTTTACTACTGTATTCTACAATCTATTGCACTGCTGTAACTAATAACTGTATCAATCAAGTTGAAGTGTCTAATGAACAATCTATGCTAATCCATTAAAAATTGAAATTTAGGGATTTCGTAAAAATAAGAGTCCGTAGATGCATTTTGTGCCTTCTGGTAACTTTATGTTTCTATTGATATCCATGCTCATCGGTTTAATACCAACCGGGAGAGACTTGGCCTTATACAAATGGATTTCATTATCTCCAGTCCGCTCAACCAATCGCAACGTTTTGTGATAGATTGGACGGATTATTATAATTTGAGATAACTCCATGCAGATGTCTTCCAAGTTTGGCAGATCGACAAGCAATCGGTGGAGAGTTTAGAGGAAGACCGGAAGAATAAGCGATGGTTCTGCGCGTGTTTATAAACAGAAGAACCTTCATAACAAAACGAATCATCGGGTAAAATACATACGGTTTTTTTTTTTAATTATAAGCAGTCTGAAGCAGTTATTTGATTCATTTTATCCAGAAGTACCATAAATGGACATTCGAAAGTTTTTCAAAAGTAAGTATAATATTTTCCAGCATGTAATTAAAAAAAAAACAAGCAAACAAAACAAAACGAATGTTTTTTCATGCAGCTGAAATAACCACGAATAGAAAAATATGCAAAATGGTTGTATTTCTCCAATTTGAACAACAATTTTAATGTAATTCAATGATACACCGTTTTGGTTTCATACTACTCAGATACACATGATTGCTACATATACCGTGTTTCGACAGAACGTGTTTCAGTTGGATCATATCAGATACATCGGTTCAAATTTCCAAACGCAGATGCAGATGTGTACATAAATTATTTTTAAAATATTGAGGAATAGCTGTTGGAACGCATATGAATTTCTTTTCGTCATTGATGAATAAAATTTCTTAAATTATTTACTAACTACTCGTGTGTTGAGAATGCAAGTAGCAACAATTCAGCACAAAAAACACAGCTTGCTTACATTTGTTACTTACGTCGTTTTAAAAGGTTATGTTTGATGTTCCTGTTTAGAAAATATCAGATAAAATAATTATACTAAAGGTGAGCAAAGGGGACACAAACCATAAGCTATAAACCACAAAAACTCAAAATGTATGTTTGTTAAAAGCTAATCACTTATTATTTGAACAACCATTAAAAAAATATAATCTATTCAAACGGTGTGAGCATGGTGAGTAAAAAACGGTGTTTCTTCTGTGTTGCTTTGGGTGAGAGGGTCGCGGATGAAAAGTACATTTTCAGTACAAACTGCAAACAAATTCGGTGGTTATTCTATACAAAAATCCAACATGACCCGTTAAATGTTTGGCATTCAATGTGGTTTGATTTAAAAACATGGGAAAAATCGAAAGTTTTTAAAATCGTTTTTTTTTATTCCAGAACAAGCCTAGAATTGTTTAATCTTGTTGCAAGAATCGGACGGGTATTGTCAAATACTTTGGGTGAGAGTAGAGAAGATAATCCACCCGCATTCAGGCGTAATGTCACATAAATGGGGCTCCATTCCCGCTCCATCTGTCGGAACATGAAAATGACCCTACTCTACTGGTCCACCGGGCGTTGTATTGTCCGTTAAGTGTCCGTTAATGTTAATTGTTCAGTATGTGCAACCACTGGTTGGAGACGATGTAATTCTCTCTCTCTCTCTCTCTCTCTCTCTCTCTCTCTCTCTCTCTCTCTCCCCCCCCCCCCCTTTCCCCCCCCCTCTCCCCCCCCCCCTCCCCTCCCCCTACAAAAAAATACAATAATTATACATTTGTTTTATACCCCCAACCCCCACTCAACCGCCAATTTAATTTTTTACCTTTTTCTTTAATTACATATTTTTTTTCCTTTATTACCAAACCAGGCCCCCCCCCCCCTCTCCCCCCCCCCGCTTTTTGGGGCTACTTTTTTGGGGCCGCATCTTTAACCTCGGGACCCAGCTTGAGACCGATGTACTGGTAGTTCCTGAGCCAAAAACTATATCCATTTTCTTCTCGACTATCCAGCCGCTGCAATAAGGTTAAAACAATAAGTTCCAGAACGTTTGTTAATAACTCTGTAACAAAACACGTGAGTCAGTTGCTGCGCAAAACCTAGACAGGTTTTTAATTTTGTTTTCTTCCAATTAATAAACATGGCTGTGCAATTTATTGATATCTATTTCACTTTCGAATTTAAATTACGGAATTGAGCCGTTTTCAGCGATACACGAGCAAAATTCATATTCCGAAATGCGTAAATAGTATACATCTTTTATGTTTGAAAAGGAGTAAAAAGTATGCATCTTTTACTTTTCAAAAGGAGTAAAAAGTATGCATGTTTTACTTTCCAAAAGGAGTAAAAAGTATGCATGTTTTACTTTTCAAAGGGAGTAAAAAGTATGCACATTTTGACGTATATTCGGTTTACGCAAAAGAGAGTAAAAGTAATATACTCCTTTTTGGCATGGTCCCAGTTTCTCTCGAAAGAGCATACTTTATAGTAATAATAGCGTAAATTGAGGTTACCGTGTAGATCATTGCACGGAATGTATTAACCTCACTTTTTTGACAGTTCAGGGAGCTTGTTTACAAGGTGTTAGAATTCGAACCACTCAAACGAAATTTTTCATTGGCTTTTTCCAGATTCAGTACGATTCGATTCAGGAAATGATGTCCAAATAAGCACCGGTGTCTGTTTTCTAGCTGTTTTACAACAATCGTTATAAATTTAGAGCAGTAAATCTAAAACCGATCTTGCCGAATATATTCTAAGTCCGCGTAAACAAGCTCCGTGAACTGTCAAAACTGCATTGATGACACCATCGTGCAATGATCTATACCGCCGAACAAACACACAACCAGACAAGGAGAGATGAATCATACTGGTCCCAGCCGTCAGTTTTGACACAAACAAAAAAAAAAAAGGAGAATAACTGGTGCAAGTTTGATCATAGTCGATCGCGTTCAGAAATAACGTCAAATGAAGCTCAAAAGAAGAAAAAATATTGCACACAAACAACTGGAAAATTCGGAGTGGTTCCAAGCTGGGTAAAGTGCTGAAGATGCCAAAACAACAGTTTGTCGAGTGCTCAAAACGTACTAGGAAACCCTGAGTGTGGAAAGGAATCAGCGGACCTACGAAAAAACTGGAACCAGGGAACGTCAGCTGCGCAGCAAGGTGTGTTAAAGCCGTACGTTAAACGGTGCGGAACATCCTTGCCAGGGAAGGATACAAGTCGTACAAGGCCAGTAAACATCCGAACCGGCACATGAAGCAGAATTCCGCGGCCAAAAAGCGTGAAAGGCTCTTGTACGACCGTGTTTGGCGAAACACAAGGGTTGAACTTTGTGCGATGACGAAACATACGTTAAACTCGATTTTAATCAACTTCCCGGTTAAAAGTTTTACATTCGTGACATCCTCGACTATGACATCCCATGTTTACATCAAAGAATGCCTGAAAAAGCGTGTATTGCCGTTCATCCGCAAGCATAGGGGCAAAGTCATCTTTTGGCCCGATTTGGCCAGCTTCCACTACTCCAAGGTGGTTCTGGAGTGGTATGCTGGCCAAAAAAATCAATTTTGTCCCCAAGCTAATGAATCCTCCGAATTGCCCGGAATTTCGACCAATCGAAAGCAGCAACTTCGATGAAGTAGCGGGACGGTCAAGGACATCCAGCAAATGCGGGCAAAATGGAAGAAATGCGCTGATTCCGTGTCCGTTTCCACTGTGCGGGCGCTGATGGGCTCCATAAAGAGGAAGGTTTGTGATTTCGTTCGAACTGGAGAAATGTAACGATCTAATGTTGTAACTTTGAAGTTTTAATAAAAGTACAGTAAAGCAACCATTAATGTACATTTCTACTTATTGAATTACGAGTTACAGGTATTTTTGTGCGTACCAATTTAAAAGTAAAGTAGTACCAATTTAAAAGTAAAAGTAGTCAGCCTTTGGACTATCCTCCCATTTCTCAAAATAGTTCGTTGCAGTATCACAAAGAAATACTCTGTTTTTCGAATTTTGGTTTCTTAAATTCATCCGCAAGTTCATTAAGAAGATTAGGGTCCTCGCTTAGCTCAGTCGATGAAGGTGCAGCTACGAAGCAACACTATGCTGGAGGTGGCTGGGTTCAATTCGCGGTCTGGTCTAGGAATTTTTCGTTAGGGAAAATTTCTCGACTCCCTGGGCATAGCGTTTGATTGTACTTGCCACACATGCGAAAATGGTACTTGGCATTGAAAGCTCTCAATTAATAACTGTGGAAGTGCATTTAGAACACTAAGTTGAGAGCAAGCAATAAGCTAATTGTGAAAGCAATAAACTTGAAATGCTAAAAGAAGAAGAAGTTCATTAAGAAAATACTATACAAGACTCATGAATGCTTACAGAGTATAAAATATGTAGACACTTAAAACAAAATTGGTGGATTGACGAGAAGTTAAGATCTATTTTTATCCGATTTTTTTTTTGCTAGTCAAGAGCTTTGCTAAGTAACCATTGCTTTACCATCAACTACAATACTGTTCGAATAAAGTAAACTGATCTTTTGCATAAAGCTACCAGAATACTAGGCAATGATTTGCCAAATGCTATTGGAAAACTTCTTTAAAAGGAATTATGAGCGTTGTCGTCAAACGAGAATGGAATCATTTAACGATTCTTGATACAGGAATCTTGCACTACCAACCAAAACATTCTACATTGGTTGCTAAACAGTCAACTGCAATTTGAACGCAGTTTCAGAAATAATCTCAACTTAGAATTTCCGCCCTATACTGTTTTTGTCAAGTCTCCTCCAACCACCGACCGATATTGGTCTGTGGTATGTAGAAAGTCAAATAAATAAATAGAAACTTCTAAACATTAATTTAGATTGTTTCTCTGTATGAAGTATATAATTCTAACACCACTCGATCAACGCAACTTTCTTCAATATGAATGAAGAGAAACATTATACTTCTATTTTTTTACAAGAGTACTATAACGTCTAAAAACTGGCGACAAAGGATCATAAACATGATATACTTGCTGCATTCCGGTAGCCATACGCTTGCAAATTAATTGTACTACACATGTATGTACATAGGTGGATATGAATCGACCATATTACCATTTGTTATTGACTGCAAAATAAATATACAATATAGGTATGTACAATATGATTCTATTTTCAAATCGAATTTAACGATAGGTGGAAACCACTTGAGATATAGGTTATTTTTTCTGTTCTAGTACTTAGCGAATGCTAACTATAAACACTAATATGAACAATGCAGCGATGAGTCCAGTGAAACAAACCAAAACATTCGTGCTCTATGTTATGTAGAGGTAACAATACAGAACTGACAAAATAAACAAACATTGAAACGGAAACAGAAGCTAGAGAGGTACAATATGCGGGTGGGTTAGATCAAAACGTTACCAGGATTGTTTTATAGACTCGAGCTTCGAACATATTTTGCTGAGTGAAAATTTCATAGATTAGATTTGGCTTCATTGGTTACTTGCGGGATGGCTTCTGTGTTACGTGAGTCATACGGCGCTTCTTAGCCCCTCTGGCTGGATTCCATTTGTAATGGGAGCTAGTTCAATAGCTAAGACCGCCTCAGAATGGCCCTTGATGATAGTCGACTCAAACAAAAAGAACACGCGAAGCAAAACTTAAAAGAATGAAAACCAACAGCAGCAGAATGTAAAAGAAACACACCACAATATGTAGACAAGCTGATCTCATTTTGAATCTTTCACTGGTAATTGATAATAGTATCCGCCTTTGTTAATGGGGACGTCTTCTTGGTATGCTCTTCTGACAATTCCTTATTGTCATAAGGAAACGTAGTAATTAATTTCTACCGTCTGTTATTCGCTGGAGTATTTCTAACAGCAGTTTACACACACAAAATTTCGGGAATTATCGATCATTTCCACTCGAATGCTTGTCACCGCACTGATTTTAATTATCACTATTTAAACCCTTTTCCTGCTCAATTCAGATGAAAACAAAAGCACTTTCTTCGCTATGACTAAACGGTACGCCAAAACAAATAAGTTTTGCTTTGGAGAGCTGTCAAAGAAGTCAACATCGAAAGCGATGCGGTTTGACAGCGCATGCTATAATTTATTTATGGCAGAATACTTCTCGATCAGGGGTGCCAGACATTTAAACATATGAAATATATACGATAAGAAAACATTACCTGAAATTTAGTTCTAAATATTCGTTCAACTTCACGACTTGAAAATCGGTCAATACCGGAGCACTTATCCTTCCCCAGATACTGAGGGTGCGACACATCTAAATCCAGATTCAAGATGATCGAAAAATCTCACGCTAGCGAATCAATCTTGGAAAAATCTAGTTTCTACTTGTGAATCTTAATCCATCTACTTGCATCGTGCTGCATCCACAGAGAACAGACGTTCATCTTCGGTCTGCTACTTGTGTAAAACTTTAAACCGACATTTCAAATGTATGTCGTTATGCTCCTGGTAGGCGGCGCTGCAGTTGTACCATAACTGTCATGTCAATGTTTATCAATAAAAAGCCTAGCACATAACCTGAAAAGTTTTGTTTGTTTTTCTCTGCACTTGCTTCTTATACCAGCTGCCCCCCTTATACTTTTACACACGTTTTTCAAGAAAAGGTATATGGACATCCATGTCTGTTCTCTGTGCTGCATCTTTTTGCAGTATATCTTTAAAATCTTCATTAAAATCTTTATAATCTTCTTTCTATCTACTAAGCGTGCGCACATCGCACAAAAGCATAACAAAAAATATTCTGCATCTGAGATAGAGTCGCACCCCCTGCCCAGATAGCGGGGCCCAGTAAGTATTAACCCACAACAAGATTACCACCCCCCACCCCCCCCTACATTAACCCCCCCACACCTTTTTCTTATCTTAGGCACCAACCCACATATGGACGCCAACACAAACTCAACAGAAATTTTTTTTTGCCCCCCCAAACCCCCACAATCCTTTTCCCTTATTTTTCCCCCTTACATCCCCTTTACCCATTATAAAAAAAAAAGTTTTTCTATTCGATAATTTTAAAGCGAAAATAGGGTATGTGTCTCTTGACTCAGCCTATTATGCAACGATCGTTTACATTTTTTATTATAACTCATAAAGTTTTGAAGCTGTAAGCGAGATTCAACTAGTAATACACTTGCTAAGATAAATTTGATAAGACATTTGGTAGTATGTATCACGAAAAGTTACACAACTCTTTTTATGAAGTTAGAAACAGTCGAGGGATATGGATTTAATGTCGGTCTATAAGCACCAAATTGGGTCTATTCAAGGATGCAACTTCGTCCCATTGGATGGATTTATTGCTAAATGCAGTCTTTGTACGGTTTTTTTGTTTCTAATTTTATGAACTAAGGCATTGCCTGCTGTATTCGCTTTACTTAACACAAAAGTTCACAAAACAAACTAAAATAAAATTGCTTTGAAACACTTAAGTGATGTTCATATATGATTTATCAGCCATTCAATAATGAAAACATTATAATTCACTCTACAATGATTTTGTTCCTTCGGTTTGTGTTAAGATGAGCCACTTGAATATAAACAATCGCAAACTCATGCATTTTCACTTAAAATTTTACCAATAACAACCTTTTTACGACGTTATTGATACAGCAGGCCATAGTTGGGAACATACAAAAAAATATGTCCCCAACATTGGGTCTACCATTTTCTTGTAAAGTAATTGTTATTTTAGCTATGTGAACAGTTAGTTTGTAACGTGTAACTATTTTCTGTACATCCAGACTGCATTACTCGCTTTATCGATTCAATTAAGCCAAATTTAGCACACTTGAAGATCGTGTAGATCATCTGTTCAGCTTAACCAGTGAAATCATGATGCCCCAAAAGTTCAAGAAATCGAAAATTACACGGAAGTGAACAACTTTAAGTTAATTAATATTGTCTCAATTGCTTTGGATTACATCGGTCATCCTAATAGCATCATGATTTTGTTGATTATCGCCAAATTAATGACATATTTGGCACATAGGCCGAATTAAGGTGATAGGCTAACATTACATCCCGTTACCCTAGATAGATTTTGTGTCACGAAAAATTTACAGAAGAATCCACGTTTGTCAGTTAGGCCCTATTGGAAAATCTTTGTCAAAATATGGCCAATCAAAACAAATCGATCAATGCCAAGGCACGACAGGCATGACAGAACAAATCAACTATCTCTTTCACACTCGCTTCATATCCTATAATGACGTGACGATGCGCACATATCAAAATGTTGAATGTTAGGAATGTTAGAAAGAACAGGTAGATGCATTCATACTAACCATACATTCATCACATTGGTATTGAAATCCATGTTAGCTACAGTATAACCCTTAATGATTGCCCCCTGGATTTTATCGGTAAAACCCCAGAAAATTGGGAATCTAATGACATATGCCTTTTGAAAAATTATGCTTCATATGAATGACCCATGCGGCCGTTAAAAATGCTTTGTCTACTTTACCGGAATCGTGTTCAAAGTATGATCCAAATCAAAGACTCTATGCGCAAGATATCGGCTTTCCTCCATGCTGAGTGAACGCCCACACCACGTGGTTGCTTTGCGCAGACAGCAGCAGGCTGCAGGCCATGCTTCAGTGTTGTTAGAGAACAGTCCAATGAGCCGATCGCTTGGATAGTAATCAGTATTAGCTAAATAACTTTTTCCACAAGCGTCAAATCACTTTGCGGTCGAAGAAGAAAAGTTTTTTAAGAAGATTTCCCAGAGATTGATTGGATTGACTTATTTTTAGAGGACAACGGGTCAGCTGCCCAGATTTTTCTTTGTAAAAGTAAGTTTCCCCGTGGAAAATTAAAACCGCGGGCGCTAAAATATAGTTTCACCGATCGAGCTGAAATTTTGCATAGTTGTAATAGGACCCCAAACGCTCCCAAAAATCAAAGAGGAGCGGAATTTTTTTTCACTCATATGTTAGTGTCCCAGGCTAATGATCATGGTTACATGGACTATTCTGATAATATAGTAAATGTTCAATCAACTATTTGTAATGGTAATTTTGACGATGATAGTCGGTTCAAAATCACTATATTGCCAAGGTCATCCGAACCCCCAATAATCGTGAATTCGACTATCAAATTGGTCTCTGCGTACATCCCATCCTATTGCAATCGTTCACTGATAAAAAAAAGCAATGATAATATCTATGTATCCCACACATGAATTTTCGCAATATGATCAACAAACGATATATATTTGTAACGACTCATACTTCTTATGTGTACAAATAACCACTATGTGTGGCCACACATACTTTTCTTTGGCCATAAAAAATTCATATGTGTTTCTCAGAGGCTTCTGTTTTTGTGTGCACAAATGAATGTTATGTGGAATTTTACATGATTGTTCAGTGTTACAACCGATTGACAAGAAATGTCAAAATAGCGAGCGGTTCATTTCAAAGTTTGGCAGTTGGTAGAAGAACACTTGAAGTCCGCCTTTGAAGTATACTATAGGATTCTACTGGGACTGTTTACTTCAAATGGACCTCGGATTATTCGTTGAAAAATAAGACATACAAATACATAAGGGAACGTCCATAAATTACGTCACGCAAAATTTGACTTTTTGTAAGCCCCCTCCCCCATGTCACGTTTTTTGTATGGACCTTCAAATTTTTTTGTATGGATCGTCACGTTTTCTAGAACCCCCCCTCCTCCCCTACTGCGTGACATAATTAATGGACCTTCCCTAAGCAAAAGACAAATACCTAAGACATACAATACATAAGACACCCACTTCGTAGCGTTTTTTAATCACTTCGCTTTGATCGACCACTGGAATTTCGTGAGCGACAAGTTCGGTTTCTGCGCCCATTTCGATAGACGCATAGGGCCAGACTTCCTACACTGAGGAAAAAATCCATATCAAGTATATGTGTGATCGATATAGATAGGGAATAGGGAATATTACCTTCTAAAACTGCATAAAAATTCTTTGGAAGCTCTATCTCGTCCAGAACAACGTTTGCTGCCACAATTTTAAAAAATTTTATTTTGCGCTTTAACGCTTCCTCTCTTGATTCGTAAACTCCTTAGTTATATTTCCAATCGTAATCAAATTTATGTGTGAGATATTATGGTTTTCAACCATTAGTTCTGACACATATTTTCCAAATGGAATGCTGTTGTTTGCAATCTTGTATGTTTATTAGTCGTATGTGAACGCTGTTAGTGTTTATAAAATGCTCATAAAATGTATGCTATGTTATATTTAACATTTTTATATGTTGCTACTAATATAAAAAATATTGATTTTATTGTAGTGTAATCATTTCATCTGATCTCTTCAATTTGCATTCCGATCTTTCAAAAAGATCAGATGATGTAATGGAAGAATCCAGGTAACGCAAAAGTGAGGTTAAACGTCGTAGATGGCACTCGTTAAAAATGGTTTTTCGGCCTGCCTATGTAAAGTAATTGGAGATAAAATTATACTAAAATCGATGGTAATGACAATTCTGACCAATTCCATACAGTATGAAAATAGCTAGAAAGTTTTTATCAATTTCAGTTAGTATCTCTACGATGTTTAACCTCACTTTAGCTTTCCTTGGATTTTTCAATAATGGTTTACAATCCAGTTAGATGCAGGCCGCTGTTTTATTTCAGTGTATTAAAATAAAAACATGCCTTATTTTTATTTGTTTTCAAACATATTCTCACCCTAATAAATTTCGTATAATTATTTTTCTTAACGACCTATTTGGGGTATCATCCAAACCAGTAAAGAAATGGTTGGAGGATTTGTGATATCGTTCGTTTATGTTATTTTTTTATCAGGGTAACGCCTCATGAAAAGCTATTGTTTCACACGAGATTGTTCAGCTGGTAGCAACAATATTTTTTCCTTACACATTGCTTTTAAAACATGATTTAATCTTCTTCAGGAATAGTTTAAACCGATTCAAACTACACGCCTACACGTACGGAACTTGAGACACCAGGGGGCTGTTTGTCAACACGATTTACTTTGTTGGGGAATAACCAGGGGGTCTGCGTCGCTGTCAACCACATATAGATTCACCATAGTTCACCTGATTTTGACAATTTTGGACATCTGACAACTTAAATTGACAAAGATTTTTCATTAGGACCTAACCGACAAACGTAAACAATTGCCTTTTCCTTGAATTTTTCGTCCTTGGAAACTTGGCTCATTAATCTACCACATCAATTTCGAAGAACAAGAGTCCTTCTATTCGATAAGTCGGAAGCTTACATGGGTAGATTTTTTATTACGAGAAGACGCCACTGTTTACGTTTGTCAGTTAGGCCCTAATGAAAAGACTTTGTCGAAATATGACCCATCAAAACAAATCGGTCAATGCCAAGGCACGACAAGCATGACAGAACAAATGAACTAACTCTTTCACACTCGCTTCGTATCCTATAATGACGTGACGATACGCTATCGCACATATAAAAATGATGCATGTTAGAAAGAACAGGTTGATGCATTTATCCTAACCTTATATTCACACATTGATACTGAAATCCACCCGCTAAGAAAAAAGTCCCCAACGGAGCAGTTAAGGGTGGGAAGCCAAAATTGGGTATAGTTGTGTTTACCTACCGTTGGGCACAAATAACTTACTTTTGGGTAAAATTCTACCTTATAGTAAGTTATTTGTACCCAACGGTAGGTAAACATAACTATACACGCTCGTTCAGATCTACTCTAAATAGAGTAACTTTGACTCAGTTTCGTATTTCCACGCTAAATGTCAAAAACTGAGTAACTTGAAATAAGGAAACTGAGTAAATGCTACTCTGATTGTAAAAGCGCTGTACTTATAAAAATAGCGTAGTTATAATAAATCTGTCCAAAGCGAAAAACGTAGTTCAGTCGATGCATCGGAAATTGATAGTTAGTTACTAGAATTCTATTAGGAAGAAGGCAAAAGAATGGAGCGACAGAACTCCTTGTTGATGCGGAAACGGTTCGGAAGTTTAAAGGTAAGAAAAATGTTTTGTTTTAATTTTAATAGAACTAATCCTATAGATATATTTTAATATAATTAATAGAATATCGATACTTACAGGGATTTCACTGTCACAACTCCACTCGTGGGAACTTTGTTCCGGGATATATGGGAGAATTGAAATCCTATTTTCTAAACATTCATGGGCTGAATACTAACAATGCGGCTGATGTTCAATTTAAGTGTTCGGAATGTGGACGTTAGCCTGGGACACGGATATATGAAACACAATTATTTTCGTTCCCCTTTTGATTTTTGGGAGCCTTTTGGTTCCTATAATAACTGTGCAAAATTTCAACTCGATCGGTGAAACTATATTTTAGCGCTCGCAGTTTTAATTTTCCATAGTATTTTATATGGGAAAACTTACCTTTTTAAAGAAATATCTGGCGAGGTGACCCGTTGTCTTCTAAAAATAAATCAATCCCTTAACTTGCTGGGAAATTTTTCAAAGAAACTTTTTTTAGAAGACCGCAAAGCGATCCGACGTTTGTGGAAAAAGTTATTAAGCTGAAACTGATTGCTATCCAATCGAACGGCTCATTGGACTGTTTTTTCTAGCAGCACAGTTCCTCCATGCTGAGTGAACATGAACAAAACACAGTGGTTGCTTCGCGCAGCCAGCAGCAGGTTGCAGGTGGCAGTGCTGCAAGAGAAAACAGTTCAATGAACCGTTCGATTGGATAGCAATCAGTTTCAGCTTAATAACTTTTTCCACAAGCGTCGGATTGCTTTGCGGTCTTCGATATTGCTGATTGCAGTTAAAATTGGACTCCGACAAAAACAGAAAAAGTGTGATAAAAGTGCACGTTTACGTCAAATCGTTTCCTGTCTTCAGTGAACTTATACCTTTCAGCATAAAGGATAAGTGCACCGAAGACAACAAAACGATTTGACGTAAACGTGCACTTTTATCACACTTTTTAATTTTACGCAGAAATCACTTCTAGAGTCCAATCACAACTGCAACCAGCAATACTTTTTTTTTTTTTTTCTTATATTTATACGCTTTCCCCCCCCCCCCCCCCCCCCCGGGCCGAGCCTGTGGCGGTGGTTTCCCAAAATATTCTTGGACTTCTTGTAAGAACAAAAATAAAAATACTTAGAAATATTTCTAGCCCCCAAGAAAATTTATGAGAACAAAAACACAAAAATATTTCTAGATTATTCAAAGTACTGAATAGTGTTTAAAAGGAATATAAAGTACTCAGACGTGTTAAATGTGTTCTAAAAGTATTTGATAGAATTAGAAGAGTATTTAAAGTACTTAAAAGTACCTCAAATAATTTAATGAGTAATGAAAGTACTCAAAAAAAAATAGATAAGAATATCAAGTACCTGAAATTGATTGATTGATTTATTGATTTCCTTATAAAATAGACAGAGTACTTGTAATTTATAAGTAATTTATCAATCACGTCCGATGATATCCATATCGTATAAATGTAATGTATGTAAAAATGTAAATAATAATTTGCATTATATGACATTTCGTTTGGTACGCATTGCAATAAAATTCTCCTTTGGTAATCATGAAGGTTAGCGTCAACGAGTTAATTATAATAACTTTGACCAACTAAACTCTTTTTTTTTTTCGCTTTATATGAAAAAAAAAGGTAAAAATATTATAATTTACACTAACTCTACTTAGCAAAGTCATAGCAAAAGGTGTTGGGTCCTTTCCTACTATTGCTCTTGATTTTAAATACAGTTATTTATTATGTCAGACCGACTTTTGTTATAGAAAGATATGTAAAGCAAGGAATCTATTTAATATATTCCATTATTTCTATTAAAAATACATTCACCAAAATCCCAATCCAATTATTCGGTTTAATGAACTAAAGCCGATTTAAAATGAATAGGATTTTTAAGAATATGTAATAAAAATGCATGAACTTCAACGATACTCAAAGAACTGAAATATCATCTCATCTCTGTTTGATTCCCTATGTTAATGGGGCTGTTATGTATTTATGAGCAGTTATGGTACTTGAGATTGTAGCACATTATTTGTACATTGATCACACATTTGTCATAGGCAGATAGACAGCTGTCAGACATTATACATTTCTGTCCGATCTTTATCTGCCTATAAAAAATTTATGGTGATTTTAATAATTAGTGTACTACAAGCATTAATGTAATCAATCTGTACCTAGAAGTATTTAAGTACTCAAATGTTATCAATATTAACTGAATTGTACTGAAGGAGGTTTTATTGTTAAAAAAATGTATTTAATGATACTAAAAGTACTTAATTGTAATCAAATCATATCCAATAGTAATCACTCAGTAGTTCAGGGTATTTAAAATACCGAAATGTAATTATTATATACTCAACTGTACTCAAGGTATTCAAATGTAATCAAACCGTACTTATTGTTACTGAAAGTACTAAAAAGGATTTCAAAATTACTTTAAGCACCGTTTGTGTATTTTAATGCACTTTTTAGCAAAGCATTTGAAGGTGTATTAAAAGTAATTAATCGGTGGTTATTGATACTAAAAAGTAATCAAAATGTATCAAATTGTACTCAAGGTATTTAAACAGTATCTAATATGTATTTTAAATTTATATCGAGTACTTTTTGTATTTAAAGTAAAACTGGACGTAATTTTGAGAACTTTTTATTACTTTCAAAGCATGTGTGTCGTACTCAAACGTTCTTGCACACCCCTCGACATAAACACATATTGTTAATGTTTGCCATATTGTCATTGAAAGGTTTCTTATTGTCTGCACTTGGTCTGGATTATATTCCAACTTTTGGGCATAGAGTACAGCAAAAAATGTGTTCGTGAAAATTGCCATTTTTTTATGGTAACCTAACTTAACCACATATTCAGCATATTGTTATTTGGCCTTTTACCATCTGACATATTGTTAAAACTATAGAGGAGATTATTAGTTTATAGTTGCCAACTATAAGGGTAAATGTCGTAACAATAACGGAAACGATCGTCAACAATAAGGGATATGGTCCAGAAATGGTCTGTGATTATACGGAACTTTTGCATTCTTTTTTTTTATTCTAGCTCCGACGGATCCTTGTAGACCAACGATAATTTGGTGCAGAACTGTGCAATTCGGCATCAATGTTAGGTCGATGCAGAAAAAATATTTCTGTAGTGGAGGAATCCAGGTACATAATGCAAAAGTGAGGTGAAATGTCGTCGATGTCGCTCTTACAAAATTATTTTTCGAGCTGTTTCATTAAAGTAATTGGTGATAATGAATGATGTTTATTAAGCAGAAAATCTTCGATAATGACGATACTGACCAACTCCATGCATTTTAAAAATAAGTTATTATCAATTTCAGTTCTAGATACTACGATGTTTTACCTCACTTTAGCTTTACTTGGATTCACCTATACTCTTTGTTCATACTTTTTTTTTAATACAAAATAAAATCTGTCATACATGTGAAAATTTGTGTCTCGTTGAGTTCAGAATTTGTAAAACTAATCCAAATGGATACATTGTTAAATTGCATGTCTTTTTTGAAGCATTCTGTAAAATAAAACTACAAAAAAAAAACCAATTTTGAGTAAAAAGTAACGATAAGAAATCGGTAATATTTAACGTTTATCTTTCTTCAATACTATCACCCAATATTAGGTAATCTGTGTTTACGCATAATTTAGGTATGTGCACTTTTGAGTGATTATCGGTACTTTTTAACGATCTTTAGGTATTCTGATCTTAGCGTGTACAGCGAAATCCATAATGATTGCCATATATATTGCCCCAATGAGGTCTATACCAAGGTGATATTAAATTCACCTTGGTCTATACAGGTGGCTAAGAGCATGGTGTTTGTCGGTTTAGTAACGAAAAATGAGTAAACAATCAATGATTTCGGGTCGTGACGTAAAACTCCAAAAACAAGCGAATGATAACAAAGCAAGTTTAGTTTTTGTCCGTATCCTTTTAGTGCACAAGAAGGCATTTTTCAGTTGAATTTTTTTAAAAACTACAAAAATTACCGAAAATAAACATTCCACCTTGTGATATGCTGCTATTGTAATGTTTTTGGAGATTTACGTCACGCATGTTTACAAAAAACAGGCTATGCATCATCTCACGAACACAATGACAGTATTTTGTATTGCACTAATACAACTCAACCACTTCTTCTCCACCTGTATAGACCTAATTGATATAGCCCCTCAGGGATAAACAAATGTTATGGTTATTTTTTACCTAAATTTGGTTAAAATGGTGTTAATGGACTGCATGCACTCAGCGAAATAAACTTTCGATAATCATAAGATTGCATTATGATTATTTGCCACAAGAAACTTAGCCTTTTGAAGTAAAATGATGTTGAAAAAATAAAAATATGGAGCAACCTGCATTTGAAACTTGAACGTTGAGGTTATGGGTTCAGTGACTTGACTACTAGTATATTTAAAAAGTTGTAAACAGGAAAACTTAAAAGCGTACGAGAACAACGCCATGTAAAACAATATCCATTCATAGTCAGGGTTCCTGCCATGTAAATAATAATCATAGTCAGGGTTCTGAAATTTCCAAGCATCGTTCTTAAGTTGAACCTTACACACTTAAATTCGATTTTGCTGTTCGGTAAAAAAAATGACGAAACATTTCGGTAAACATAACATCTTACCGATTATTCGGTAAACATAAAAAATGTTACCGTAATTTTGTAACACTTTACCGAACGATCTGTAATGTTGAATTTTATTTACCGTATACGGTAGAAAAAAATACAATCCATACGGTAAAAACAAACAATCACTGAATACGGTAAGAACTTAACCGAACAAAACGTAAAACGAACTCTGAATAACCGAAGCCCGGTAAAGTATTATTAACTGTCAAACTGTCAGCCATTTTCTATGAAGCCTCGTGATTCCAGTGATCGGTTGTCCAGAAGGTGGTTTGGATATTGATTAATTTTAATTATGCCATGTATGTATGTAGAAAATAAATCAGCGTTAATTAGAGCTTTCATCCGGCTAGCTATAAATATTTCAAATGTGCTGATTACACGCTAAACAATCAATAGGTTCGATGTAAAAAGGGATTATTATTCTAAATGATACACATGCAAAATATATTTGCAGCATTGTATCCATCTACAGGTAGAACATAACTTCACTGACCAGCATCCGATGCAGTCGACACGCATTGTTCGTAGTATTTCGTTGACTGCGCCATATGCTGGAAAGACCTCACAGTCCCGGTCGAAATAACAACAAATATAGTTTTGTTTAATATATTCAATTAACCAATAACATCCGAATATTTTGGTGTTTAACAATAAAAACAAAAACAAAATACCGAAACGGTTCGGTACCATACTACACAAATTACCGAACTGTACGGTAATTTTTGACAGATCATCAAATCTTCCATTACCGAACTGTACGGTAGTTTTTGACAGTTCATCAAAAAATTTGAGTACCGAACGTTCGGTAATTTATTTAATTACCGAACAGATTACCGAACGTTCAGCTGTTGAAAGTTCGGTAAAAAATTACCGAATACTGTAAAATTTTCTAAGTGTGTACAAAATTCTTAAGTCTATTTGCATGAGTGTGCAAATTCGGTTAAAACAACTTTAAAAACAAAATGAAATTAATTTTCCCTTCACGGCAAATAATCCACACATATTTATTGGCAAAAATCCATACAAAATTCCACATAGTACTGATGTGTTCACACATAAATAGAACCCTCGGAGAAACACAAATAAATTTTATGTTACAAATGAAAAGTATGAGTGGAAACACATAGTGGTTATGTGTACACATAGAAAGTATGTGTGGTTACAAATAGCTATCATTTGTTGATCGCATTGCAAAAAATCAAAGTCTACGCTCCATACAAAATTTCAAAAAAATGTATGGAGAAAAGTCTACGAAGGGGGGGGGGGGGGGGGGGGTCTGGGATATTCACAAATGAGTATACGTGGTTTATGAACCGGCCCTTATCGTTCAGCTTCCGTTATCATTGTGTTTACATTACAGTGAGAAATCAAGTTTTCGCCTTCGAAGTTATTGCTCCAAACATATTGATTCCGTGGTTTAATTGACTTACATAATGAACTAGGGAAGTAAACTCACAAGATGCAAATCCATCCTTTTTGTACCATAATACACGGAGAAAAAACAGTCCCGTTTAAAACAACAAACTTGCTTGTTGACATCCAAACTAAAAAACTAGTTGTTGTAAAAATCAGTTTTGTAGTTTTAAACCAAAAATCTTGTTTTGCAACAAACAGGCATGTTGGTTGTTTGTACTTAAAAATAGTATGGTTGTTTTCAACTAATATTTTTGTTTCTTCCACCTTGAAAGCTGTTTATTATTACCAAAATACAGATTGCGTTGACTCAGGGAAACAAATTCAAATTTTAGATAGATTCAACCAAAGCGACGGTTAAATCAAACTGATATTTTATTTGGAGAAAAATAACTAAAAATTTAATTTGAAACAGACAATTTTTTTAGATTATTTCATTTTCCGTCATCCGTTCTGACGCTGTAATTCAACAATACCCAAACATGTATTTTCGCGGAAGTTTTCATCGCAGGTGAAAACTTATTACAAAAAATCGCTAAGTTCATTCGTTTTTTAATCCAATAAAAAGTAATGGCTCAAAGGCCAGAGCATCTGGATCCTTCTGAAATCGTAACGTTCCGTTAAGATAACCGTTAAGCCCATAAATAACACATCTTTTTTCCCTTCAGTTGTATAAAGAATATAAAGCCCGCAACACAAACAACACCCGAATCATCGACATCCTGGTAATGGTGTGCGAACGCGCAATAGAGTTGCTCGCCCTGCCAGAGGATGAAAAGAGCTTCATTTTGAATGTTGGCTGCGGTTCGGGACTTTCCAGAAGTGTACTGGAAGATCAGGACGATATGAAATAGAAGCGTACGATTAATTAAAAATGTTGAAAACAACAAAATTTAACTTTGAAAAAACCTAAAACTAGTAGAAAGGCTCGCATTAACATTTGTAGACTTCTGTTAGATTGAGAGAAGTCTATAAATGTAAATGTGCAGTTTTCTAATGTTTGTTAGCATTTTATTCAAATAAATATTCTGGAAATCACAGAAAAAAATGTAGGCAATTGTGAACGGAAATGTTTGTTGTTTCAACCGTTTTCATTTGTTTGTTTCAAACAGCAATTAAGTTTAAATCATACCAAAATTTGTTTGAAACAAACCATAAGTGTTGGTAGAATCAACCAACAGATCTGTTTGTTCTCGTGGTGTCATAATGGAGCAACTAAAAGAATGGTAAATTCAAACGGATGTCAGTTGAATTTAACTGCTCAATTCCCGAAAAAATTACTCAAAGTTTTAGTTTGTTTTAACCACCATAGGTAGTCAAATTAAACTAATATGATGTTTGTGCCCAATCCAACGTGAAATTCCGGTAAAATAAAAGTAGAATATGTTTGCGTTTACCAATCTTTTTTTGTCGTGTATGTGGGTGATTTCTCGTAATAAATAAATTATCGCGGTTCGATTACCGTGAAATAGAACTTTTATTTTATTGTAATTAATACAAAAAAAGTACTTTTAGGGCATCTTCAACGGCGATCCAAATCGTGGATTGGATTTATTTTTTTAGACCAAACGCAAAAACATCGCTGCACCGGTGTTGTAAATTTTGTTTTATACTGGATCTATTTTGTATAATTTTAAAACTGATATATGTTTTGATCTATTCTTGCAGCAATTTGGAACAAGAAAAATACCGTTCCAACACTACACGCTACTTGATAATACCAATTATTGTGTAAAATTTCAGCTTTTACTAAACAATAACTCAATTTTATTGAGTATATTCTGAGGTATATTTGTGAGCCGAAAAGTAACCGTGTTTGCTGCGTGTGATGCTGGTGGCGGACAAAAAGTTGTGTTGCTCGCCTCGGATGCTGATAATTACCTCAAGTTGCTCCCGGTGCTAGTGAATTACCTTTTCGTTCCATTCCTAAATAATGAATGCTTGTCTTAGTTTTTTTTTTACAGCCACTGCATTTTCCGGAAAATGCTGACTAGAACCAAATGCGGAGGTTCCGAGATTGCGAATAGTATTTCGATTGCTCTGAAATTAAAAGTAATGAAGTCTTCAAAGTAAACAATCGGTTTATTGATATATTGGCCATGATAAGCACTTGCAAATAGCTCATACAGGTACATTTTGGAGAAGCCTCTAGTTGACTAGCTGGCTCATAATGTCCAGGAACACCTCTCTATGCACGCGGAAACACAGAAAGTGCTTCTCGTTGTAGGTTTGCGTGTCGCTAAAGTAGTCCTGGAACAGCTTCTGATGACCGGAACGAAAATCACTGTCGACGTTGGGGCGTCATCCAGGACGTGACCTCTCCGTCTCGACTCTTGTTTATCCGCTGCCTAACTACAAATCAGCATGATCTAATATTGTTTTAATGAAATGCATGCATTCACACACTCACCCTCGCACTCACCTTCAGCCAAACGAAAGAACAAGTATTCCTTGTCGTCAGCTAACGACGCACTACTGGCATTAAAAAATTATTTGGTCAAACCAATCAATGGCAAAATGTGTGTGAAAAATCTGCGATCTCTGAATAAAAAACTTCTGATCTCTGATGTTGAATGATCGACAGAATGACAGGTGTTGGCGGGGTCAACAACAAGAAATACAACACCGGTACGGGGAATGCAAAGTTGGTCTATTTTAGCTAGTTCTATACAAGTTTCGCTGATGCAAATCAGGTATAAAGTTGATCTAAAAATAGACCGCCGCTGAAGATGCCCTTAAAATCCAAAAAAAAAAAAAAAAAAAACAAAAAAAAAAAAAAAAAAAAAAAAAAAAAAAAAAAAAACAAACAAAAAAACAACATATCACATACATTTTAATAACTAACGCTCTATTACAACTTATTATCTCCCTACCGATTTTATTTTGGTTGAATAATAATAATATAATGCTTGTGGTTACTTGGGTATGCTCTATTTTCCCTTGTTGATGGTTTTACTCCACTCTTGGTATTATAGGGCATATGCAATACGTCTAGTGCATCATTGAAGTTGGATTAAAGTTGAAAAGGGCCCCACTAAGATCGAATTAACGCTATATCTTTTGTTATGTCATAAGCCATTACTAAAGTAACATTATTGCACCACTATATTCTTAAAGCTAATCAAACGCTTCATTACTTACATTACATTACATAACACTACCTGGCAACTGTTGAATTGATGCGATCCCGCATTCATAATCGTGATTTTGGGTTTAATAAGTGCAATAATGTAATGCTTGTGGTTAGTTGGGAATTCTCTGAGTAACCAAACTGTTTCCATTTTTTTTCACCACCAGACACTTTTCATTTATTGAAAATTCTCGCTCCATAATTGTATTTTCGTGCGACAGGATGAGCACCTTTGCAACAAATGTTGTCAAATTTGTCAGCTCCTTCTTGGAATGACCAATCAGCTCTTTCAATTTGTGAGCAACTGCAGCCCTGAGATAAAGAATGTGCACACCAAAAAGTAGTCAACGGGAAATTAGTGGTATTAAATGGAAAATATGAGAAAATCAAAAGTAAATCATTTATTTAAGACTTCATAAAAATACAAATATAAAACATATACAGTTAAGTCAATTTGACCTGTTATATCCAAATGCCCGCACCTTTCGTTTGACACCTTCCATCAGTTTTTGCACAGTGTCATCCGTCACCAATTTTGCAGCTTTCTGCCAGTTACGCCTGAAGCTTTTCTCATCAATTGCTACGCTATTCGTTTTTCGGAGATTCCAGAGCCCAATACTTTTCGATCGGACGGAGTTCTGGCGAATTTGGTGGATTGCAATAATTTGGGACAATATTTACACCATTAGCAATGTACCAATCCTTAGCCAGTTTTCCATAGTGGCAAGATGCCAGGTCAGGCCAGAACAGCACCGAACCGTTGTGTTCCCGAATGAACGGCAAGAGTCGTTTATTCAGACACTCTTTAACGTAAATTTGTCCATTTAGAGTGCCAGTCGTGATGAAGATGTCGCTTCTGAGACCGCATCCACATATTGCCTGCCATACGAGGTATTGTTTTGGGAACTTCGACAATTTTTTTTGCTTAAATCGATCAGCAACATTTCCTCTTTGCAACGAGGTAAAAACTGTAGTCCCGGTATCTGCTTAAAGTCAGCTTTGCAATATGTTTCGTCGTCCAATATTATGCAGTCGTATTCCTTCAGCATAGTGTCATATAATTTTCTCGATCGAGATTTTGCGCCCTTGTTCTGGCTGTCGTTACGATTTGGAGCAACACCTACTTTGAATGATTTCAAGCCTGCACTTTTCTTCACTTTCTGGACGAACGATGGAGACATTTTCACTTTTTTCGCCACATCACGAACGGAGATATTCGGTTTCTTCTTAAATTCTTTAATCACTTTCTTCCTCTCCGCGAAGAAACGAGAATCATGGTTACCTCCGGAACCGACCTTTCTCTTTAAAGTTAATCGCTGCTGAAAGTTTTTTAGCACTTTATTAACCGTCGATTTTGCGATTTTTAATGACTTGGCAATATCGCCGTGCGACATATCTGGATTTTCCACTCTTTTGTGCAAAAATGCTTCGCGCACGCGTTCTTGATTCGACGCCATTTTACTGAATAAAGGTTACTGTAGCCAAACGACGTCTTCATCATAGCACACATACATTAATATTCATGTAGTAGTGATCGGATTAGCAAAGCGTACACGGAGAAGACTGCATTAGGGCATTTCCGACGACTACTTTTTGGTGTGCACATTCTTTAGTCTTTATCTACGAACGTTTCCTGACACAGCTTCAGACGCTTTTTAGCTATGTCCTTGTCCTTATAACATCAGGGTTAATATAGATAACGTAACGCGTTAAGAACATACGGGATCAACTCCCTATCACTTCGAAGTTTTCTGAAGCCTCAAATACTATTAGGACTTCAGGCGTGAAATTTTCAAGAATCGTTTGCTCCACTGGAGCATCCATTGGTTATTTGGTCCATTTGAGCGTTATTTGTTTTGTTTTGTTTGTGATTTTTAGTCACAAAAACATGAAGGGAAAATTAACCTTACCTATAATTCATGTGGAGAAAGGACTGCCTCCCGTTTCACCTTAAAGGGTATATTAATGGAGATTTGTTGAGTAGCTACTTCAGAAAACCACAGTAAATAGATCGACAGTCGTTGCGGAATGCCAACACGTATTCGTCTGAAATTTTTGCGAATTCTCTCGCTTTTTTTTATTGCCAATTTAGAGGCAAACCTGATTTCCACATTAAAGGCTGAAGATTGCTCTCCGTCAATTCTCTTTCAATTAATGATTTTGCTTTGACAATTTTCAAATCGTCAAAAAGAAACGATTTCATAGGAGATTCGGTCTGGGAAACGACTCAACCATTGCTGCAGACATGATGACAAAATTCAACTTTGGTCTCAGCATCTTACCGTCTACCGCATTAACAACAGCGAACACTTTTGAGTTGCTGAATTATCAATTTTTACGGTTGTTCCAGAACTTCTGGAAGACCATGCAATGGCCACTCAGCGCCATAAATTGTTCTCCACATCGCTTTACTTCTTACATGTTATGTACAAATGGTTTTGAGAAAAATAGTATTGCTTTAAGACGAGACTTATGAATTTACCATTTAAGCGGATGGTCAGGATATTCCAGGGGATCATAAAGTGGCCTGTTCTCTTTAGTGCGGCCTAACACGACAATTTAAATAGCATTTTTGAAATCAGCGGCCCAAAATTACTTGAAAACACATAACTTAGTTATGGATAATCCATTTTTTGAAATTTTTCCGCCTTTTGTATGGAATGGAATCACTGTGGTGAGTAACTTTACCAGTTTTGATTTTTCAACCAACTGAGCTTAATCCGATCGAGCATCTTGTCAATTTTGAAAATTAAGGGCTAGGAGCAAAAACAAAAAGCATCCAGCAATTGCGGCAGGTAATATCAACTGAATGGGACAAAATCACCCCGAAAACAACTGCTAAGCTTGTTGAGTCGATGCCACGACGATGCCGAGCAGTTATTGAAGCCAAAGGTGGTCACATGAAGTACCAAAACTATGTGAGCCAGAGGGGTGGATAAATTTTTTTTTCATACTGTATCTTTGCAATGAGCAAAGAGTGAACGTTTTTTTTTTGAAAATGAGTTTTCCAATACTGTCTGCACCAAAGCAAGTTGAACGTCCTAAAGAGCAATCTACAGCTTAACTATTGAAGGATTTGGTGAAATTAGCGCCCCTAGAAGCATTTCGTGCCTTTTGTCAACTTTATGTTTCTATTGATATCCAAGCTCATCTGTTTAGCACCAACCGGGGGAGATTTGGTGCACCATTTTTATCCGTGTGTAACTTTTTTGTCCGTGGGTAAAAATTGATGAAAATCTGGGTATAACTAGTTTGGAGTAAATTGTTTACGCAAAATTTCAGTGGTTCAGTGGTTATTGAAATGCCATCGAAACAAGAAGAAAATCGCCGGAGAATTTTGCGCGCCGTCATGGAAAATCCGACTGCGACCATGAGATGGATCGGAAGACAACTGGGAATCACCCATACAACTGTGTCTCGGGTGGTAAAATCGTTTAAGGAGTCCTAGAAGACCGAGCGGCGGGCTGGAAGTGGAAGAAAATCGAAGACAGCTGACCCTGTGAAGGCCCGGAAGGTGTTCGATTATTTCAAGTGTAATCTGTACCTTTCGATTCGCTACGTGGCTCTGAAGGCAAAGTGTTCCGCCTGGTTCGTTCAGCACACGATGAAACGAGCTGGGATTCGTGTATTCCGCAAGGCACCGAACCGGCGTGATCAACAAAACACAACGGCCAAATCCCGCGCAAGGAAGCTGTATCGAGAGTGGTTAACGAAACCGATGTGTGTGGTTATGGATGACAAAACCTACATCAAGGCAGACGCAAAGCAGATACCGGGGCTGCAGTTCTACATTGCCAAATCACGGTTTGATGTTCCGGAAGACATAAGGAAGAAGAAAGTGGACAAATTCCTTAAAAAAAATACTTGCTCTGGCAGGCCATATGCCAATGCGGTAAACTGAGTAAACCGTACATCACAACGGGTACCACGAACAGCGAAATTTACCGCGCCTCATGCCTCCAGAAGCATCTGTTGCCCTTCCTGCGGTCCCACGGAGGCGAGACATTATTTTGGCCGGACCTAGCCTCACGCCATCGACGTTGGATTGGTACAGAGACAATAACGTTGTTTGTGAACCAACAACCGCCAACCCCCCAAATTCACCACAGATTCGTCCGGTGGAAAGATTTTGGGCCATAATGAAGGCCAAGGTTCGAAAATCGTCCTAGGTGTTGAAGAACGAGCTGGAGTGTAAGAAAGAATGGATAAAAGTGACCTAAAAGGTCGGCTCCACCATTGTACAAAATGTAATGAGGGGTCTTAAAGGAAAGGTGCGGGCATTCAGCAATGGAAAGGAAATTGAATTAAATAATTATACCAAAACATAATCCACATGTGCTAGTTCACTTAAAATAAATTTTTGGCGAACACTTTTGTCTGGTGCATTTTTTTCGAGTACAGGCCTTATATTCAATAATTTCATTATCTCTAATCTGCTCAATCAATCCCAATGTGTTGTGGTATAGTGGGCGGAATATTATAATATGAGAAAAATCATTACAGACGTCTTCCATTTTTGAAAGATCGACATGCAATCGGTATGTAACCACCTGGTACCTCATAGCAAGATGCTCTGAGACGAACCGGACGATTCTGTGAGCTACCTCCCCCCATTTACAACTTTTTTTGAGTGTCTGAAAAATTATAGTGATAATTAGATTCGTTTTTAAACAATGGAGAAAAATCTCTGCATTTGCAGATTGAATACTTCTACGACCACATATTTCGACGTTGGTCGCCTCCTTCATGTAACTACCGGTCGAATCGGCTGCCATCGGTTGATTTCAAAATCCACGAGATGCCACTTTCAAACCGCTACCTTCTTGCTGTTCGTCCATTCCCAAACTATGTAAAATGTATCACATGTTTCTTTTTGACCAAATCATTTCCTAATCCAGTTCATCCTCGCATAGATTTGGCATTATTAAAAATCCAGATCGATTATATATGTTGATTGATACCTCCGCTTAAGAGCTACTCAGACAACAAGCATTCAGCATGTTCGTCAGAAGGAAGCTTGGAAAGTGCAGGAGATTTCGACCTGTGGTCATCCGTAAAGCAACATTTCCCTGGTGGAGTTAGTGGTTAAGATTTGACTGCAGCTGGGAGCGAGAGAAGAAAAACACAATTCAAATTAGCATATAATGAGCATAATTATATGTAAACATATGTTTTGATTTCAGTCATAATTTCACAAATTCGGTTACTGTAGAGGAAGATGAAGAGAGAGAGAGAGAGAGAGAGAGAGAGAGAGAGAGAGAGAGAGAGAGAGAGTCAGAAAAAAAAACATCTAATGTTTATCAAATTAAGTTTCAGGAAAAAGGATGGTTGATAAAGTTTCTATCTTCTCCGACCGCGTTAGCTTCGAACCTGGACCTCAGTATGAATATATAATAGACAATTAGAAACGCTGAGCAATTTTTATGTTTTGTTTGAATGAATTTATTTTTTTCCGAGAATTTACCACTAGTGTCGGATCATAAATGGATTTTTAACGACAATAAAGCTGATTGATTTAACAGCTCAACATGGTTTTGGCGGAGTCAACCTTGGGTTTGAAGGTTTTCAGACAAGGCAATAATGTCTGGCGCAAAACCTATCACGGCTTTCTTGCTTGCTGTCTGCTGGCTGGCGTACAACTGTCAGTCTCCGAGTGCGAAGAAATAATAGCTCAGTTCCGTTTTCACTTTTCAACACTGTTGTTGTTGCTTTACGGTATGGCTGCCAGAAATCACTTTTAATAATTTTGATTGCAGCGAATATAATTGGAAGGCACAACATACTAAACGTGGGCATTGCCAGAAATTGAGATTTTTGGGCGCCACTACTGAGGCCCGGGTGTTGCGATTAAGGTTTCCTCTCCATGCTGGCCATTCATTCTTTGCTCGGAGGAAACGAGAAATTACCGAATAAAATTGTTTAGTCTACAGCAGGCCTCGGGTTTTGAAAGTTGAACATGAATTCTGGTGTTGTGCGTTTACGGTATGGAAGATCTACGCCATCTCTGGCTCAGCAATAGGCAGGGAGATGGAGTTGAATCATTATTTCGGTGTTTTGCTATTCTCCCGTTAGCGGAGCGTGGGAACACTCCAGGAAGAAGGGCTGATCAGCGAACGCACGTTTGCATGTTCCAATATCTTGTATGGAAATCAGAACCACTGGAATTAGTTGGCTCAGTGATTCCAATGAACACTTCTACGGTGGACCATAATCATGTGGTAGGGCAATTAATTGAAACTATTGCAGACCAGTTTTTCAGCTTTACAGTGCAGGCCTCTGGGTCTAGGTTAACGATTGTCGGTATTGGTTGACGACGATTAATTAGGGTATATGTTGCTACTGGTCTTGTTGGATGGGATCGGCGCAATGCAATTGCATTTATTGATAGCAGTATTTTTAACGAGCGTTTGATCAACTAATAAGAATGTCAGAGAAGTATAGGTAAAACATGATAATTTCTTCACAATCTTCAAACGGTTTGGTGCGCCCTCTGTAACTCGATAATATTTTCTGAGAGTTATTTGACGAGCACAGATTCTTATGTTTCCATTTTCGCAAGGCCAAATTTTAACATCATCGAATTTCTCAACACGTGCACCAAACTTGTACCTGGTTGCTATCTCTCCCCGTACATGGCACAAATTTGGAAGCACTTCTGATTTGAAAATGATTATAATTTCAAATTTATAATTATCAGTTACCGACTTCTGGCAATCTAACAACAAAAACACAACCCCGTGTAAAAAAAGGCACAGAAAAAGAAAAACAACGAACACCGGACAAACCGACCGCAGCTAGGATCAGCAAGTGAAGGCCAGGACGGACACATTCGCCCCGCAGACAGTGGCGTGTAAATTTGAGTACAGTGACTTCCCGCAACACACTCACTCACAAATATTCCCACAGGGAAGTTGCGGGAGCAACCTCCGAAAAATTTAAATTTGGTAGCTGTTTGCCTTGTGCTTCTTCTTCGCACTGTTCAATACAGACAAGATGTGATCGTCTCAATGAAAATATACAATTAGTCTCGCCATTATAAACGATGCTACTGTTTGCGCGTGTTGTACACATTTTCGGGATGTTGCTTTTTTTTTTCTCTCTCGACAACTGATTTGCGTATTTGCTGACCCCGGGAGACCATCCAGCTCCATTTGCGTGCCCGTGGAAATGAGCCAACATAACCGACAAGGATGCATTTTCTCACAAAATACAAACTGTCGGTCGGACAATCAGATTTAAATCATTGCTGAAACATCTCCGAGGCAAACTTAGTCTGCTTCTGAGTTCCCTTGAAAAGACAGGGGCGGGCGGATCTGAGTCAAGCTTATACAGATACCTGGTAGCAGGTAGAACTAAACCAAGATTTGCCGAAATGTAGAAGCAATTTTTTTTCTTGCTGCCACCGAAAGTTTTTCAGATTTCGAATGTGTTTTTGGGCCGGCAAATCTTGAAATATTCAGTTCTCCTTCGGGGCATTTCACGTTCCTGGAAGCTTTGGAATCGAAGGCGTATCCATCTCTACCGGTTTTGTGGTTTTGGTTTGTCGGTAGTGGCAAGATACGGATTTTTATTTTATTAGCAACATTTCTACTGCTTCGCTTGAACTACTGAACTAGACCCTGGAGGAAGATAAGGTTTTTTTTATGCTGTTCATTTGAAAGGTTGCAGACGGGGAGCTTAGACATTTCCTTCGACTTTTGGCGATCTATAATTACGAAGATTAATGACACAAATGTTCAGCAACATCGTGGTCAAATAGAAGGAAACAGTTATGAGCGAAACATTGTTGGACGATCATTTCGGTGCAATTTTAAAAGGCATTCGCTAGCATACATTGGGATATTTCGAAACCTCGCATGGACTATGTTAAGGATTAACAATCAATTATGAAGGCTTGACGATGGCAACAATGTTCAATTTTCTTTTATCTACTTTTGTGACAATCATACTCATTAAAACAGAATTTATTCAATTCGGGCACGGTTTCATATTTTCACGGCTCGATTTCGACACATGTAAAATAAAAGGGATTTTAAAATTATATTTTCTTTGTATTTCCGAAATCAGAAGACGGGTTTCAAACCCGCAATTAAAAGAAGGCTATTTTTGTGAATATAGCATAAAACGTTGTCAACCATACATCCAATTCGGTTCAGTGGTTGTCGAGAAATAGGACCTAGTTCTAGGAATCTGCATGTTGGGGCCTCAGATAGCTAAGCCTGTAAGAACACGGTTTACCAAGCCGAATAGGTGGGTTCGTTTCCCTGTTCTGCATTACTCCGTTGTCACGATACCAATGAACAACCTCCCGGCTGTAGTGGCCATTCGCCAAATCAGGCCAATTCTTCACAGGTCCTTTGGGCGTTTTCATTAATTCTTTCTTATACAACTTCGAATAAATCATCTTTTTTTCTGGCAAAAACCATGGTTTTTATTCCACAAGTACAAATACCTTCCCAAATCATGAACTTCCGAGAAAGTATATCCACGAACGTAGCAGAAAAATGTTACCAGTACCGTCAAAATAAAATAAAACTCGAACTTCTCCATCATTTTCAACCAGAAGCCTTTGCACCAGCATCGGAAGCACAATTGTTTATTTATTTATTTATTTAGTTGTCCACAATCAGTAGTAGACCGTTTTGTTACAATAATAGTGACATTTAAAGTTTCACTGCTTAAAAAATAATACACCTTAGAAAACTAACCTATCAGGTTAACATTGTTAATATTTAGATTATCTAATTAAATTGAAGTATTGCTTCAATTTTGTTTTAGTCATATTGAAGTCAACATTTTCTCCGTGTTTATTGTAAGTTTTCATAATCTGATTTAGAGGCCCAAATTTGGCGTAATTTGTGCGATGATGGCTTGTAGTAAATATATTTCAATTTTGTAGTTACCGGAATGGAATGTAAAAATTAAGTTCAGATTAAAGGTTTACTGAATCTACGCGTTGCGAAACAATATCATTTACGAATGAAACTAACGCAAATTAACGGCGCTCCCTTAATGATTGGACGCTGATTAGCATAACGTTGGCATTAAAAAAAAATGGACAAAAATTGCCGATTTTTCATGGGTTTACCTTCACCCGCACTGACGAAACTACCCATGCAGCATCAATCATAGTAGCCCATGAGTCAGCAAACAAAATTTGACAGCTCTATCAGTTGAACTCTAACCGTGATGGTAAAAACAGTTAAGCAATTCCGTTCAGAAGTGTGCGCGTTCAAAGACAGCACCCCGCCGCGTCGAAAACGGACATCGTGCAGCACTTTGTGGACGCTGGATACGCCCGTTCCGGCATCTACAACATCTTGGCACTAATAGACAAAAAACAAAGCATCGAAAGAAAGTCCGGATCCAGATGGCCGACGATCCTGAGCGACAAGAAGCTCCAAAGGATGCTGAAGAGGAAGACCGAGGGAAAAGTGGCTGAAAAAATACCTGGCAAACATGAACATACATGTCAGGAAGCGGAAGTCACATCCACTGGTTTCAGAGCTGCAGGCAATGACGAAGCGGCAGCGGCTGAATAAAATGGTCAACTCGATTTCCCCGGCGAATCGCGACGTGGCGGTGGTGATGGACGATGAGACCTATCTCACCCTGGATGGCATCGACTGGCAGGGCACTTCGTATTTTACTTCCCCCACGAAGGAAGTGAGCTCCGAGGTGAAGTTCATTTCACACACCAAGTTCCCCAAGAAGGTTCTGCTGTGGCTGACAATCCGCGAGAAGGGGATGTCAAAGCCGCTCTTCTTTCGCTCCGGATTGGCCGTGAACGGGGAAATTTATAGTACGAAATGCCTGCCGGAAGTTGCGTCGTTTATCAAGAAATACCAGTAGTTTTAGTTCCTTGATTATCGAGATTTTCAGCCCTGGGCTGGTTCATCCCTGTTTTCTCTTCCGGGGTGAGATCGAACTCGTGACTTTGGCGTGAGAGGTATGGATGTTAACCACTACGCTGAAATCGCCCCCGCCAAGAAATACCATAAGGGCAAAGACGCGGTGTTCTGTCCGGATCTGGCGTCGGCCCACTACTCGAAGCGATCGTTGGAGGAAATGGAGCGGATGAATATCGATGTTATACGCAAGTCGGAAAACCCGCCCAACGTCCCCCAGCTAGGTCCCATCGAGACTTTCTGGGCCAACCTGAAGCGTAAGATCTACTCCACCAATTTTGTCGCGAAAATTGAGGAGGAATTGATAAATAAAACGAAGAAAGAACTCAAAAACATGAACACGCATGTTTTCGTCCGCCATGGTGAATGGTCCGGTTAAGTGCCGGAAGGCCGCTCGCAAGGGCATAGCATTTTTTGCAAGTAAGCTTAAATACCTTTCAGGGGAAATTTATCAAAAGCAATTATCTGTCTTAGCTTTTTTTTATCACCATCCGAAAAAAAAGTCAATTTTTTTTAATACAAACGTTACAACTTCATAAGATGGAAGAGGTCCAAGATAATTTACGAAGGGCAAACAGTAAAAACTGCTTCTGTACCGATTCTATTCGTTCTTCTTGTATGACTGAAAAGGGTGACCGAACTACGCTACAATATTCCAGTATTGACCTCACATATGCAATGTACAATGTTTTTATCATGTACGGGTCATGAAAATTGTAACAAAAACCTCTTTGAAATCCAAGAATATTATTTGCTCTGTTGATAATAGTATTGTAATGTTCAACGAATTTAAGTTTTGAATCCAAAATAACTCCTAAGTCCCTTGCTCTTTTAAACTTTTCAACTGGCTGATTCCCTAAATTGATAGTTACGTCTACCACCTTGGTTTGTTTACTACTAAAAGTTATCAAATTACATTTTTTTTTACGTTTAGCTATAAAAGACTTTTGTTACACCAGGCATTGAAAATGTTTATTTCTTTCTGAAATGTCATGATATCTTCTTTATTTCTTACTTCTAAAAATAGTTCCATACCTTCAGCATAAATAAAAAATTTAATATTTTTAAGATCAAAGGAAATATACTTCACGAACAAAATAAACAAAAGGGAGCCTAAATAACAGCCTTGGGGGACTCCAGTAGTGACTTGAGTAGGGTTAGATTTTTTCCTTTGAATCTAACTATTTGTTGACGGTTAGTGAGATAGGATTTGAGCCATTTGAGAATTCCTGGCTCAATTCCATGTTTTGTAATATAAATAGAAGCATGGGTATGTCAATGCACTCAAAAGCCTTGCTGAAGTCTGTATAAAGAGCTTCTACATGGTTACCATTGTCCATTGCTATCAGCGAGTAGTTAACGAATTCCAGTAAATTTGTGCTAGTTGATCGTCCTTTCAAGAATCCATGTTGCTTGTTAGTCATTCTGTTTTCGATTTGAGTAAACAATTTTTCAGTAATAATTGCATTAACAAGTTTCGGATTGCAAGAAATAATGGCAATTACACGATACTTAGGAACTTTCCCATAGTTTGGGAAAGATCACAGATTCTAATGACACATTAAAAAGCCAAAATAAAGGTGCTGTAAGTTCCACTGCAAAGTTTTTCATAAATACGGGTGGTATTCCATCAGGGCTGGAACCTTTGGAAACGACTAATTAATTCAAACCCTCAAAGATGTCTTGAAATTCGACTTGAATAACTCCGATGTCCCTTGAAAATTCCGGAGAGATCAAAAGTTTCATAATCGCGATCTTCTTCAGCAAATGTGGTATAGATTTCTTGGAAGAATGTTGCTAATAGATTTCTGATTTCTTTCGCGTTATAACCAATATTTGAGTTAAGATGCATTCTAGATGGGAAATTGTCAGATTTCGATTTAGTTTTAACATAATTTAAGAAGTTTTTTGGGCAAGTCTTAACTTCAAGTTCAGTTTTTAAATTGTGCTCATCAAATGCATTTTTATGGTTGGATTCAGCTCATCGCAATTACTCAAGTAGTTTGCCAGGTTATTGCTGTTACTATGTCTTTTGTACAATTTGTGTGCAATTTGCTTTCGATTTTTCAAGATTCTTATTTGTTTATTATACAAAACTGGCTGGTTTGAATTACCTTGTTGCCTTATTTTTTTGAGTGGTACTCTAGCATTAGCATTGACGTTTGCACA
Source organism: Aedes koreicus (assembly GCA_024533555.2). Classification (NCBI taxonomy): domain Eukaryota; kingdom Metazoa; phylum Arthropoda; class Insecta; order Diptera; family Culicidae; genus Aedes; species Aedes koreicus. Next base: position 701 of record JAHHFK020001143.1, on the reverse strand, counting down.
ACTCGTGGATGGAGCTACGATAAGAAATAATTTGTTGGAGACATTGCATGTCACCATGAAACGTAGCCATTTACTGATACGTTTCTTCACGCAATAATCTTCAAGAAGACACTCCTCGATCGCTCACCTGGCCACGCCCATGCATCCGTTGGAGATAGCGAGGATTTGATATCCACATTAGAACACCCACGTAGCCTTCAGTAGATATGAAAGGAAAATGGAAATGAATATTCGGAGAGAATAGATAAACAGAATGCCCTGTTTGGTTTACAGAACAAAAAATTATTTAAAATGGTCGTTGGGAGCATCTAGTCTAAGAAGGTTAAGTGATGCTCCATTTCTCTTCAATTAACGCCATTACTCGCGCTCAGATACGAGAAGAATGTCTAAGAATATAAGTACGGACGGTGAAAGATGACTTTTCACAGGATTTGCCCTCCTTATTGCATCAGTACACAAAAATAGGGGACGCCAGATAAAGCTATGTCCATTTAGAATCCGGAATAATAAAATCAGCTGTATCTCGGTAACGGATTGACGTACAAATAAGTTTAATACATCAAAACAAAGGTAATTTTCTTTAAACTTTAAGAAATAATATCAATACAAATCATTTCTTTTCGTTTCTAATGGAAATTCGCACTTTCTTCTTTATTTCTCCCATCAAACGCTGCACACCTCCGGAGTCACCCTCCATGGCA